>CM056461.1:582336-594836 GCA_029783895.1 Triplophysa bombifrons
ATGTTGTGTTTCAGAGGGGTTCACAGCGCTGTGTTTCGCTCCTGGGAAGAGTTTGGATTTGGATGAGTCTGCTGTGGGTGAGTATCACACTCTCAATCTTCATCTGCACACACTCGTGACTGATGATGACGGGTGATGAAGAGTGATGTTGGGTTTCAGATGTGGACGAGTGCTCTGAGAATCCTGGCATCTGCACCAACGGTCACTGCATCAACACAGACGGGACGTTTCGCTGCGAATGCTCATTCGGTTACCGGCTGGACATCTCTGGAGTTCACTGTGAAGGTCAGATCTACATTCACAATCAGACACACATCACAGACTCGGCATGTTGACATATGACTGACAGATGACTGTAGCATGAAGATCTGTAAAAGGTTCATCATCTCGTGTTGGAGATCCAGCAATGGGAAGGGCATCTGTACCTGACCTCTGGCCCCACCCCCTCACCTCAACCCTTACAAGTAGGGTTCAGTGAGCAGCTATCACTGCAGAGCAAACAGGGGTAAGGTGTCTTGCTCAAGGGCACTTCAGTCATTTGCTGGTGGCACTGCGAATTGAACCAGCGACTTCCTGTATACGAGTCGAACTCTCTAACCACTATACCAGTGATGGTCACGCGCCTCTCTGGGGGACATCACTCAATTGGGCTGACATGCCTAGTCCTGCGTTCCCCAAAGAGGATATATATATTTTTTTGGCATTTTTTTATTGAACAGACAGTTATTTTAGAGAGGACAGGAAGCGAAGTGGATGAAAGAGCGGGGTTGGGGTCGGGGAAAGGCCCATGAGCTGAGATTCGAACTCGGGTCACCCGGGACGCGCCGGTGCAATATGTCGGAGATCGAACCACTCGACCATCGGCTCCGACAGGATATCTTTTCTTAAATAGAGTCTGTTTTGTGCTGTATGACCATTAGTAACGTTGATTAGCTGCACCTGATGTGATCGGCTGATGTAAGCTAGACTCACGTCACCTGATGCTCTAGCTCCCAAACTTTTGGTTTGGAGTCGGCGTTTGACTCATGTTCCAGGCATTCTAAACAAATCTGTGGACCTTCTATCGAGGGGGAACCCACTCTAAAGAGATTGGCGCCTCCACCCTCAGATAGTGGGCATGATATGGATGAGATTCTAACTGGCAACTGTAGATCTTTGTCCTGTGTTCTTTCCGCTAAAGGATTTGGACGCGCCCCTCGGGGTGGACGGACTGGCCCAAGGTGCTGCTGTATGCTTTTCCTCCTCTGTGCCTGATGAATCCCACACTGACCAGAGTGAGAGAGAAGGGCCTGTCTGTCCGCCGAATAGTGTCAGGATGGCCCAAAGATCATCCCTCTGCATGCGCTCAGCAGCTGTGTGTGTGTCAGTGCTGCCAGGTGCATGATTACCGGACCCTTGAGGGTGACCGTCCTTTTCTGGCTTTAACAATCTCACTGTGAGTGTATTGGGCCATCAGAGAGCTGTCCACTTCTCTCCCATAGGTGGATCTCCAACACGAGATGATGAAAGAGAAGCGGGATTACGAGAGTAACTTATTGTTTGTTTTTCAGACACAGACGAGTGTGAGCTGGGGAACCCGTGTGGTAACGGCACCTGCACAAATGTTGAGGGAGCGTTTGAATGCAGCTGTGACGAGGGATTTGAACCCGGACCCATGATGACCTGTGAAGGTAAAACTTGTTACACAGCCGACACTCTCAGTTGTTGTTCTTTCTTTACGTGATGTGAAGCATAGACCATCAATAGCACCGAAGCAATGACTAAACAAGGTAAGATCATCTGAAAATGAACATTCTGTCATCATTTATTCATCCTCACGTCATGTCAAACCTGCGTGAGCTTCTTTCTTCTGCAGAACACAACAGAAGATATTTCGAAGAATATTGTTAACCAAACACTGAACCTCATTGACTTCCCTTTCATGAACAAAAAAAAACTGCAAGTAAACAGGAACCGCTGTCGTTGGGTTACTAACATGTGATGTCCAAACTTTTATTGAAGCAGCATCAAAGCCACATGAACTTAAAACTCCATCACTGGTTTTCAGATTTGAATGAGTGTTCTCAGAATCCTCTGCTCTGTGCCTTCCGCTGTCTCAATACACTGGGATCGTATGAATGCAAGTGTCCGGCGGGATACGTGCTGAGGGAAGACGGGCGGATGTGTAAAGGTAAACACACAAACATCATAAACACTCCAGCCGCGTGTTTCCACACACACATACAGCTGTGTTTGTGTTCCTCAGATCAGAACGAGTGTGAGGAAGGTTTGGATGACTGCGCCTCCAGAGGAATGACCTGTAAGAATCTGATTGGTACTCACATGTGCATCTGCTCGCCGGGATACACCAGACAGCGCAATGGAGACAGCTGTGTGGGTGAGAGCCTCACCGTCCTGATGTTCAATACAAAACACACATTCATCTTCTGTTCAATCATGTGTGTGTGTGTGTGTGTGTGTGTGTGTGTGTGTGTGTGTGCAGATCTGAATGAATGCACGGTTAAACCAGGCATCTGTGAGAACGGGCGCTGTGAGAACACTGTGGGAAGTTACCGCTGCATCTGTGATCAAGGATTCAGTCCCGGTCCCAGCAGAACCGAGTGTATGGGTGAGTGTGTGTTGACTAGCATCGTCTCATGACAGTAACACACTTTCTCGTGCGCTAAACCCTCACCAGTGATCTGCCGGCGGCATTGCTCCTTTTCTTCTCTTTGATACCTCAGCGCTGCTAATGTGACCATGTTTCTTCTCATCGAGGACTGTAATGAGTGAACATTAATGTTTCATAATCTCTCATTTGATTAGTCAATTTGGATAAAATCATCTGCTAAGCGAATGAATGATTTGGGGTTGTTCCGATTCCTATACCAGTATCAGAAAAGCCGCCGATACCACAAAAAAGTCTGCCGAAGGTACCGGTGAGTATGTGAATCCATTTACCGATGCGATACCTTTCCCTTAAATAAAGACCTAGCTATGCCTGCTAGCTTTGTTTAACACTGCAAATCGGAAACCAATTCTTCTTCGCTGCTCAGAATGCAAACACACGAAGTGCGCGTCGCTGTGTCCCGACACGCAAGCAAGCAATCAGCGAAGAAGAAAAAGAAACACGCTACCAGCAGTATGTCTCCTGTTTGGCAAGATTTCAAAGTTGACCAATCAGCCAGTAAAGCGGCCACACGTCACCCTGAAGAACACAATAGCTACACAAAGGCTTGGAGGACAGAGAAGAATGAACACTGTAAAAATCAACAAACTTTGGAAGTTTGGACTTCATTCCAACGTTCTAAGAGATTATTATCTTATAGTATTATTTTTTTATATTACTATACTTATTTGTTGTTATTGGTTTATTTAGTAAACTACATTGCTCTTTACCCTTTTCAGTTTACAGTGTAAGATTTCCTGCTGCATTTGAAGTTATTTTTCACTCAAGAAAAATATTTATATAAATAATAATAATATTGCCAAATGTCTGTCAGATAAAAGTCACTCTAGTTCACTGGATGTATTTGTTTATGTTTTCAAAGGATACATCTGAAGCACACCATAAATACAGGGCTAGCCGTTTACACAGATACACACACAGGTATCGGATCAGTAGTGGGTATCGGCCGGTACCCTGAGCCCAGGTATCAGAAACGGGAAGGGAAAAAGGGTATCGGAACATCCCTAGAATAAATGTAACATACAGAAAGAGTTTACAGCTGAAATATGTGGATAGCAATGCCCAGAAAACCATGAGAAAGTAGCTGATATCTTTCTTTCTGTGCACTAAACCCTTGTTATCAGCTGAGATCACGAGACAGGACTGTATGATTACTGACCTCTTGTTTTCTCAGCAAGTCTTACTTAAGCTCCAGATTGCAGATCTATATAAATCACTTCTGTTGTGTTGTTTCAAACTTTGTGTGTGTGTCAGATAACCGTCAGGGCTTCTGCTTCATGGAGGTTCTTCAGACCATGTGTCAGATGAGTTCCAGCAGTCGTGTCAGCGTCAGGAAGTCTGAGTGTTGTTGTGATGGAGGCCGCGGCTGGGGACCAAACTGTGAGCTCTGCCCGCTGCCCGGAACCACACAATACAAGAAGATGTGTCCGCTCGGACCCGGATACACCACAGACGGACAGGGTACAAACCCATGGGACAGAGTGTGTGATTGGGTATTTGATGAATGTAGCTGTGTGTTCATGTGTGTCATCGTGTTGTGTAGATATTGACGAGTGTAAGGTGATGGGAAATCTGTGTAAGAACGGTCAGTGTTTAAATACTCTGGGCTCCTTCAGCTGCACGTGCAAACCAGGATACACAACTGACATCACTTCCACTCAGTGTGTGGGTGAGTCTTGCACACACACACACACACACACACACACAGAGTGATGTTTCAGTGTCAGTTTGAAATGTTCATGTGTTCTGTAGATGTGGACGAATGTGTTCAGGCTCCCAAACCCTGTAACTTCATCTGTAAGAACACTGAGGGGGGATATGTGTGCTCGTGCCCGCGGGGGTACATCATACAGGAGGACAACAAGAGCTGCAGAGGTAAACGCCCACACACACACACACACACACACACTTGTGTTTGTGGAGGTACAGTGATCGTCTCTTTGTTTCAGATCTGGATGAATGTTCCACCAAACAACACAACTGTCAGTTCTTGTGTGTTAACACCATCGGTGGGTTCACCTGTAAATGTCCTCCAGGATTCACACAACATCACAGCGCGTGTATCGGTGAGCCGTGGCATTTACACCACATTCTGCTCCCTCTTGAGCCATTCGCTGCAACAATGTGACCATTTATTTTCATTTTCAGTGAACATTTGCGACTGATGAAATGTTGATCAGAGTTTATGTAAATGAGCAGTGATGCCATGCGGTGACTACCAGTGAAGGAAAGACGGCAGGGCTCACGTGATACTGAAGTGATTTAATAGCATAGTTTGTCACGATGACCCGGCTGTCAGTTGTGGGATGTAGAACAGTTGTGTTTCTCTGTACACTCAAGGCACCTTTAGTTACACAACATCACAAAGAGAGCAGACTCAAATTCAGATTCATGTGTGTGTCAGATCATAATGAGTGTGCCACTGAAGCGGGTCTGTGTGGTTCAAACGGAGTGTGTCAGAACAGCCCCGGCAGCTTCAGCTGTGAGTGTCAGAGAGGATTCACACTCGACTCGAACGGACAACACTGTGAAGGTAGACACACACACACACACACACACACACAAGATAAACTGTTGAAGAGAGTCAGGCTCTGTGTAGATTGACGTGATGTGTGTGCGTCTCTGTGTAAGATATGGACGAGTGTGGGGGGAATCATCGATGTCAGCACGGCTGTCAGAATCTGGTGGGTGGTTACAGATGCAGCTGTCCACAAGGCTATCTCCAACACTACCAGTGGAACCAGTGTGTAGGTAAGACACCTTCACCGTCCGTCCGTGCATGTCATCTGCAGACCAGAGTTGTGTGGGCTCTGGAATGTTGTGTTTCTGGAAGCTTGGCCCTTTCCTGTGCTGATTAAAGTTCTGTGACCTCGAGGTCCAGTTCTTCTGCTTGTCTGCCTGCTGCGAGACGGCCGGACGTTTGGCAGGAATTCTGTCAATTTGGGTCAGAGGAGCAGCGTTGTGGGAACCCGTCTAACCTTTCACCCTGACCCCTGTGTGTGTTTACAGATGAGAATGAATGTCACAACAGTCAGGTATGCGGCGGTGCGTCATGTCACAACACGCTGGGCAGTTTCCGCTGTCTGTGTCCGACGGGTTTCAACTTCGAGCAGATGATGGGCGGCTGTCAGGACATCAATGAGTGCAGCTCATCTCAGAACCCCTGCAATTACGGCTGCTCTAACACAGATGGGGGTTTCATGTGCAGCTGTCCATCAGGGTACCTGAGAGCGGGACAGGGGTGAGAGACCAACTCTTTCTTGATGGAGCACACATGAACGGAATCTGAGTTAAACATGTTTACAGCCTCAGTCATGTCAATACAAATACTCTAGCGCCCCCTTCAGTCCTGATGCTTGTGTGTTTGTGTTTCAGACACTGTGTGAATGGTGTCGGTCTGGGCAGTTCTTCTCTGGCTCCAGACGCTGAAGGAGAGGAGAACGCTCTTTCACCTGAAGCGTGCTACGAGTGCAAGATAAACGGTTATTCAAAGAGAGGCCGGAAGCGCAGAGGCCTTAACGGAACAGAGGAACACCTGCAGGTACCATCACTAAACGTGTCAGCTGAATCATGATAGCGACAGCGGGGTGTTTGAATGCGTGTGCGTGCAGGAAGGATCTTGATTTTGAAAGGCTGTGTGTTCTTCTGTGTGTGTTCACAGGACGATTCGGAGCCGAGCGCTCTTGACAGTGTGGACATCGACGACACTCTCCAATTCCACTTGAACATTAGGACGCTTAAAAGTCAAGATCACATCATGGACTTCCTCCCCGCGCTCTCCACTCTTACCAACCACATCCGCTACACCATCGAGTACGGCAACGATGACGGCATTTTTAAAATCAACCAGAAAGATGGCATCAGCTACTTGCACTTGTCCAAGAAGAAATCTGTCCAGCCGGGAGTGTATTATTTACATATCCGCAGCGTTCCTCTGCACGGTAGGAAAGAACAGCAGCGGGACAGAGACTACCTCAGTGGGCAGCTGGGAGACGCTCTGCTCATGAAAGTACAGATCCTCCTGCACTGATTGGACGTCAACGGACAGACAGACTGTCACAGCCGCGCTCAAAGACAACACATACTGTATCACACACGCTTAGAGTCCAAATACACTCGTACGCCTTCAAGCTCAGAAAATATATTAATCCACTATGGAAGTCTGAACAAACGGGAAGCTGCACGTCTGCCGATACGCTGAGCGAACAGATGGGGTTGAGCGTTCAGCAGGGTTCCCATGCCTGTCCACTCGTGATTTATATTTCTATATCTGCATATCTGCACTCGCCAACATCAATATAGCACTAGCGGAAGAGTTACTTGAGGTGTCTCGCGACGGTGCGAACCCCGGACAGACGCAGCTTCAGGACGCCGGACTCTCTTCGGCACAGTCTGATGTATTTAACTGGTGCTAGTTATGAGATGAATGCACTGTAGTAATCATGAAACGCACCTCGGCCCACGTCCACTGCGCGCTAGCCTTTATCTTCTCTCCTGCCGACTATTCCACATGTAATTTAAGTGTGTCTATACTGTAATCGTGTCACTTTTTACTCTCCGAAAGCATTTTTAAACTATAGAAGCCCTGGAAGGAAGGGTTTGTAATGGTGCTTATTATAATGACCAACTACTTTAAACTGTGTTTATACACATTCTGTGACTGAAAATCCATGCACTGACATCTTACTGACGCACATACACACACACACACCTGCGTCATCATGCGTGTGAACATGTTCCGTGTCTAAGTTCATCATTCTGTTGTGTGCTCAGACTTGTGAGGGGTTTAGTTGTAAATTCACAATAAAATCATATGTTCTGGTTTTACAGGGACTGACGTGTCTTTCACAACAGGTAATGATGTTTGATCTGTATGTTTGACAGACTCCTCGTGACGTCACATTTCATCATTTCATTCTTGCTGATTTTGTTCAGATACCCTGAGGTCCATCAGCAGCGATGGACACCACTTCATGTTCTGAGAGGTATTACCACGGTACTTGATATTTGAGAATATACAAGTAGACTCAACATAGACGAGGTCCAGACACTGATGATTTACATGTATTAAATGAGGGATTTATTTATTAAAAGCGAATGAAACTCCTTGTGTAATCACACCCACTCAAATCTACATCAGTTGGTGGTCTGATTTGACTAAGACCCCCAAATGTATACACAAGTAAGGTGGTGTACCTGTCAGTACAATTGAAGAGGAACCTGATGTTCCAAATATGGTCAGAGGGGTTACATTTCCCCTCACACACTTGCAGTATTCCTCCAATCTCTACACACTGGTGAACTGGCCAATCAGAGCACACCTCACTTTTCTGAGAGGAGACACAAACAGGCACGGTGTGTGGAAAATACTTTCCACAAATAATTTGAACATTAAATTGTGTGTACAAATTGCATTACATCGAAAACAAACCATAATATTCCTTTCAGCCATGTCATATGACCTCTTTAAAATCTCTTGTCCTGTAGCGCCACCTGATGGTACAGATGGTACTCGTTGTCAAGAAAGTGTATAAAAGTAAATTTTAAATAGATTTAGAATAAGATTGTCCCTAGAGTGATCACAGTAATGTATTATAAGATTGATTTATTCTCAGTGATCAATTCAACTTTCATCTCATTCATTCATAAAGAACTAAACATTTCTAATCATTCTCTAGTGAGATATTTTCAAGTTAATATGGTGTTTTAGGTGTTTAATCACTTAATCATTTTTAGCACAAGATATTTACATCTTGTTGATTTATAAGAAGTCTGTGTATAAATGACTCTGAACATTGATCTCTTCTAGATGAAGAATTAGAACAAAACTAGAGAAAAGCTTTTCACAAACACAATAATAGTAGCACAGCATTTATTTCACATCACACATATATAAAAAACACAGAAAGGATTTGATTCAGTTTGAGCCAGTAGAGCCGAAACCGCCCGCACCTCTCTCAGTATCATCCAGTGTCTGAAATGACAAACATACATTCAGTTTGAGATGATTCTTATGCTCACAGTGATGACGATGGTGATGCTCTTGACAGATGAATAAAGAAGACGACGCGTCACCTGTAACTCCAGCAGCTCTGGGTAACAGATTCTCTCACAGATGAGCTGAGCGATACGATCTCCTTTCTTCACTACCAACACAAAACAGTGTCAGAACCCTCATAACTCTTGTGAGGTGAAGCTTTCACGCTCTGTCACATGACAACAATGATGCGGTCTCATGTGAAATCATATCAAATATTTGTCAAACAGGACGTTACTGTGCTGACGCTAAATATTGAACATGTACAATCCAGTTAATGATCTGATGATTGATTGTGATGTGTCGGATCTTTCAGCTCTGCAGAAGAAGTCAAATCTCACCTTCAAAAGTCTCTTTACCAAAGTTAAAGAGCACAACTCCCAGATTTCCTCTGTAATCCTCATCCACAACACCAGCTGTAAAACACAACACACACACACACACACACACACACGTGTTAATCAACACACTTAAGATGATTACTCATAAAAAACACACACACACACACACACACACATACAGTGCCTTGCAAAAGTATTCGGCGCCCTTGAACTTTGTGACCTTTTGCCACATTTCAGGCTTCAAACATAAAGATATGAAACTGTAATTTTTTTGTGAAGAATCAACAACAAGTGGGACACAATCATGAAGTGGAACGAAATTTAACAAATACAAATAAAAAAACTGAAAAATTGGGCGTGCAAAATTATTTAGCCCCTTTACTTTCAGTGCAGCAAACTCTCTCCAGAAGTTCATTGAGGATCTCTGAATGATCCAATGTTGACCTAAATGACTAATGATGATAAATAGAATCTACCTGTGTGTAATCAAGTCTCTGTATAAATGCACCTGCACTGTGATAGTCTCAGAGGTCCGTTTAAAGCGCAGAGAGCATCATGAAGAACAAGGAACACAACAGGCAGCTCCGCAACAGATACTGTTGTGGAGAAGTTTAAAGCCGGATTTGGATACAAAAAGATTTCCCAAGCTTTAAACATCCCAAGGAGCACTGTGCAAGCAATAATATTGAAACGGAAGGAGTATCAGACCACTGCAAATCTACCAAGACCTGGCCGTCCCTCTAAACTTTCAGCTCATACAAGGAGAAGACTGATCAGAGATGCAGCCAAGAGGCCCATGATCACTCTGGATGAACTGCAGAGATCTACAGCTGAGGTGGGAGACTCTGTCCATAGGACAACAATCAGTCGTATACTGCTCAAATCTGGCCTTTATGGAAGAGTGGCAAGAAGAAAGCCATTTCTTAAAGATATCCATAAAAAGTGTCGTTTAAAGTTTGCCACAAGCCACCTGGGAGACACACCAAACATGTGGAAGAAGGTGCTCTGGTCAGATGAAACCAAAATCGAACTTTTTGGCAACAATGCAAAACGTTATGTTTGGCGTAAAACCAACACAGCTCATCACCCTGAACACACCATCCCCACTGTCAAACATGGTGGTGGCAGCATCATGGTTTGGGCCTGCTTTTCTTCAGCAGGGACAGGGAAGATGGTTAAAATTAATGGGAAGATGGATGGAGCCAAATACAGGACCATTCTGGAAGAAAACCTGATGGAGTCTGCAACAGACCTGAGACTGGGACGGAGATTTGTCTTCCTACAAGACAATGATCCAAAACATAAAGCAAAATCTAGAATGGAATGGTTCACAAATAAACATTTCCAGGTGTTAGAATGGCCAAGTCAAAGTCCAGACCTGAATCCAATCGAGAATCTGTGGAAAGAACTGAAAACTGCTGTTCACAAATGCTCTCCAACCAACCTCACTGAGCTCGAGCTGTTTTGCAAGGAGGAATGGGCAAAAATTTCAGTCTCTCGATGTGTAAAACCGATAGAGACTTACCCCAAGCGACTTACAGCTGTAATCGCAGCAAAAGGTGGCGCTACAAAGTATTAACTTCAGGGGGCTGAATAATTTTGCACGCCCAATTTTTCAGTTTTTATTTGTTAAAAAAGTTTGAAATATCCAATAAATTTCGTTCCACTTCATGATTGTGTCCCACTCATTGTTGATTCTTCACAAAAAATTTAAGTTTCATATCTTTATGTTTGAAGCCTGAAATGTGGCAAAAGGTCGCAAAGTTCAAGGGAGCCGAATACTTCCGCAAGGCACTGTACATATATAAGATGATCTCTTGTGAAACACACACTCACCTCCCACATCAATGAAGTGTTTCACAGCCAAACCAGAGCGAGGAGCTGCAACACAAACACGATCCGTCAAGTTATTATAAAGAAAACATCTACAGTCACTCTCACGCATTCACTCTCACGCATTCACTCTCACGCATTCACTCTCACGCATTCACTCTCACGCATTCACTCTCACGCATTCACTCTCACGCATTCACTCTCACGCATTCACTCTCACGCATTCACTCTCACGCATTCACTCTCACGCATTCACTCTCACGCATTCACTCTCACGCATTCACTCTCACGCATTCACTCTCACGCATTCACTCTCACGCATTCACTCTCACGCATTCACTCTCACGCATTCACTCTCACGCATTCACTCTCACCGACTCTGCCGTAACAACCGTGAGGAACCGCGATCTGAATATCCGTCTTCACTAGAACTTTGTCCATCGATCCAACACAGTAATCATACGCGCTGTAACACACACAAACACACACAAATCACGAGGTCACAACTCAACTTTATTTATGTAGCGCTTTTACTATTTTCATTGTTACATAGCAGCTGCACATGAGACAGACCGACTAGAAGCAAAACAATTAAAGTTATATACCTGTAAAAACAAGACAAGTGTGAAAACACAGAAGACAGACACACACACACACACATACATACATACATACAAACGCTCCATACACACAATATGCACACAGACACACACGGACGGACAAGCACGCAAAACAACACAACATGCACTTTAATTTATTGACGTGTTTGACTTAACGCGCGTGCGTGCGTGTGTGCGTCACCTGTACAAGTCGAAGCCCGCGGCTCGGTTCGACCCCCGGCTCGGTGTCGTGGCGTTCTCCGTCAGTTTGGCGAATTTCAACACCCCGTTTTCTCCACTCGCGTGACTTTTGCTTCTCTTCTGTGGAGAAACGGCCTCTGCGACTTCAGAACACGGCATATTTACTTCACGAGCTCAACCACACGACCAATGCGCGTTTACAGTGCGGATGTGTGTGTGTGCGCGCGCGTTTGAAAGAATGAAATTGGCGGTAAAGTTAGTGGCGTAGACCAATCAAAACAACTGAGCGATGACGTCAAACCCGTCAACATACGTAACAAAAACGTCAAAAATATGTTCTTTCCTATTCAGGCCCATGTTCTGTATCCGTCCTAAGCGATGTTCTGTGATACTGTAAATGTTTGTTAATTCAACGAACAAAAATAAGCGTCAAATATATCATTACATATCAGGCGTTTAAATTGTAAAATGACATATCAGACGTTATAGTTACTTGTGGTCACGCTGTGCAGAAAGCGGCGGATTTTAGCGGGTAAAATGCAAGATATGATGCAAAAAAGCAGAGTTACAACAACAACAGCAGATTATGCGCGAGTTATATATATTTGATTTGTGTTTGTGTAACTCTGACCTGCAGCGCAGCGTCCGTTTAACGTTACACCGCAAACATAAGCGAGAGAAACACAGAATCGACTCTTTAACATCTTTCACAGCACGAGCGCCGTTATTCTGTTGATGATGCGCGAGCTCCAGCTCTTCTTCTTCTCGTGTGATGCTCGATCTTACGCGCGTGACCGCCACCTGCTGAACATCAGACGAAC
>CM056461.1:599836-602336 GCA_029783895.1 Triplophysa bombifrons
ATGTGATGTCCTATATGAATGTTATCAGAAGAAGGGTTCAGAGTTAAGTTCTTATCAGCGGTGATTTATTGATTAATCTTCTGCTAATAAAGTATTTGTATAAAGACTGTAATAAAGAATTGTGTAATGAGGAATTGAGTGTTTCTCTCTTACCTTCTGCTCTCAGAATGTGTGAGATGTCCAACCCTTGATTCAATCTCAGAATCACCGTCCCCAGCTCGAAATCAAACGTGTCACTGTGGGGAGAACAGAGACGTGCATGTGTTTAAGGAGAAGACAGGTGTGTGTGTGTGTTTAAAATGAAACTCACTGCAGAATTCCCGCATAATTCTGAACCTCCTGATGTTTGGATGTTCTCCAGTCACGTTTAAATCCCAACATCACTGTGTTTGGCTTCATTCTGCCGAGACCTGATGCCTGCACACACACACACACACACACACACACACACACACACACACACACACACACACACACAGTTGTGTTGAAAGAGTTTGCAGATCTCAGTGAATGTGTGATGAGTGATGTCAAGTGTGTGACCTGCAGTAGTGTTTCTGCTCCTTCTCTCATGCTCTCTCCAGCTACGGCCGTGTAAAACGCTTTACGCTTCTGTACATTGAGCCACTGCTGATTCTTCTGAACGGCACTATTGATTTCAGCCAGACTCTTGTCACGGGGACCCTGAACACACACAAATAAACGCCTGTTTGTCCAGGATCATCATTACGACTGATGAACACACGTGAATAAATGATCACAGACTTCAAGTGTCGGTTGTTCAGATTTGGTGTCAAATATTTGAGACTCACCACAAACACCTCACACGTCAAACACAAGCCGTAGTTTTTAGTGAATGAATGAGCCATGTCCAGAAGAGCTGGTCTGCTTCTGGGACATCCCGTCAACACCAAACACTGAGGTCTACAACACACACACACACATAGACTTCACAACCTTGTCTACACAACAGATCATTCACTCTTCATCTGCCGTGTGTCACCTGAAGTTTTTAATGTGATCATCCACACGTAATAAAGTCAAAGCGTTGTCCACAGCATTCACAAACGTCACAGCTTGAGTGGATGAACCCCAGTTCACATCTGACAGAAAAACAAACAAACAAACAACCAACAAGTCTTCATTGTGATGTTGATGATGACGTGCTTGTGTGTTCACTGACACGTGATGACACATAAACTAATGTGCTCCACACCACAATAACTATCATCGTCAAACTATTAAAACATTTCTCTTCATTGAAATGAAATGAAAAGTTTACGTTCAGCCTCTAAAATTATTTACTTGGAAAAAACATTTAGTGACGAAAGCATCAAAACTGAATAGACACAGGACTGTAAATAAAACATGTAAAATATCAACATAACTACAACTAAACCAAAAGAACAGGAAAGTGTGTCATATTTGATTTGTGTTTGATGTTGTGTGAACTCATGTGTGTGTTCTCACCAGGTTTCTTCACCGTGACATAAATGTAGAGAAATAACTCGATGCCGTAAGTGAGAAGTGCCGCCCACCAGTTTATAACAAACATGACCGCACAACAGAGAACAGCACCAAACAGAGACAACCACATGTTATAATATTTATACGCCGGCCTCCAACCTGCACACAACAACAAAAACAACACTTTCATCAGACACTTTTTAACTCACACCTTACCATCACTTTGTGTGTGTGTATGTCTGCGTGTGTTTGTGTACGTGTGTGTGTGTGTGCATGCGTGTGTGTGTGTGTATGGAGACCTGGAGATTTGGCGTATGATGCGTGGAAACACGAGAAGTTGATGAGAGCGTACGAGGCCAGAAAGAAGTTAGAGATGATGGGTGCGATGGTGTTGAGTTCAGCTGAAAACACATCAAAGGCCACGAGTGAAACATCATCATTCTCATCATCATCACACTTCATATGAAACATCATTTGTTCTTTACCGATGAGGATGAAGGCCACAGCGATAAGGAAGGTCAGGACGTATCCTCTGATTGGCTCGTTGTTTTTCCCGTAACCTTTGGCAAAGAACTTGAGAGCCGTGTAGATGTTGTCTTTACACAGAGCCTGTTTGAGTTGAATCATCACGTGTAAAAGAGACTTTAAGAGTTGATCTTACAAGGATTCATCTTTTATTGCTGGTGGTGTTTCTGAAGGTTGACTCACCTGGAAGACTTTAGGAGCGCTCACCAGAGACGCCAGAGCAGAAGAGAGGGTGGCCGAGAACGTTCCGGCTGTGATGAGAGGTCCAAAGCCAGACACCAGAGTCATCACCTACAAACACACACACGTGTAACACAACATACTACACACTCATCTGGATTTGAGTAAATGTGATGAGAAATGTTTGAGTTGATGTTGAGAAATCTGATCTCAGTTTGACACACTCTTACTCTCATGACAGACACATATGTCACATTTCTGACTCTTTTTCTCAGAAGGAATCATATTCCTGCAGTGCTGTTGGATCATGTGTGTGTGTGTGCGTGTTTAT
>CM056461.1:608812-618812 GCA_029783895.1 Triplophysa bombifrons
AAGATTGACAGAGAAGTGTGTTTTATGGAGACGGATGAGATGTTTATAATGACGGTTAAAAGTGTGAAAACAAGACTTTCTATTTCAATCTCAAATCAAAAGAAATGTTTTCTTTGCAGAACTGAAGCCTAACGCTATTTGATAATAAAACCCCTTCAGTTCTCTCTTGTAGTATTCCCAGAAGACAACAGGAAACAGTTTATATTTGTTTATTCATTCCGAGTTATTCAGACACACTGTATGTGTAACTGTATGAAGTTATATTTAATATTATAAACAAAAAGACATTCAGAAGTGAAAGTAGCTGTGGTAACGTTTACTGCTTTATTTTCCATTCAGTTTTCATAACCATCATAAAATATGGAGAATAAAACATTCTGGAAGACCTCTGAACTGTGTGAACAGACGGATGTAGTTTTACATGTGACTGAACTTGACCTTAATAAAGGCGGTGAATTTACCAGGAAAACCTTTCAGGATCAATAAAGTCCCTCTATCTGTTTTCATAATACATCACACATTACAGGCTGTAGACTTTACAACGCTTGTGTGTAGAGGAGGAGCATCATTGTGTGTGCATGTGTGTCTCTTTCATTGTGTGTGCATGTGTGTCTCTTTCATTGTGTGTGCATGAGTGTCTCTTTCATTGTGTGTGCATGAGTGTCTCTTTCATTGTGTGTGCATGTGTGTATGTGTGTCTCTTTCATTGTGTGTGCATGTGTGTCTCTTTCATTGTGTGTGCATGTGTGTCTCTTTCATTGTGTGTGCATGTGTGTCTCTTTCATTGTGTGTACATGTGTGTCTCTTTCATTGTGTGTGCATGAGTGTCTCTTTCATTGTGTGTGCATGTGTGTATGTGTGTCTCTTTCATTGTGTGTGCATGTGTGTCTCTTTCATTGTGTGTGCATGTGTGTCTCTTTCATTGTGTGTGCATGTGTGTCTCTTTTATTGTGTGTGCATGTGTGTATGTGTGTCTCTTTCATTGTGTGTGCATGTGTGTCTCTTTCATTGTGTGTGCATGTGTGTCTCTTTCATTGTGTGTGCATGTGTGTCTCTTTCATTGTGTGTACATGTGTGTCTCTTTCATTGTGTGTGCATGTGTGTCTCTTTCATTGTGTGTGCATGTGTGTCTCTTTCATTGTGTGTGCATGTGTGTCTCTTTCATTGTGTGTGCATGTGTGTCTCTTTCATTGTGTGTGCATGTGTGTCTCTTTCATTGTGTGTGCATGTGTGTATGTGTGTCTCTTTCATTGTGTGTGCATGTGTGTCTCTTTCATTGTGTGTGCATGTGTGTATGTGTGTCTCTTTCATTGTGTGTACATGTGTGTCTCTTTCATTGTGTGTGCATGTGTGTCTCTTTCATTGTGTGTGCATGTGTGTCTCTTTCATTGTGTGTGCATGTGTGTCTCTTTCATTGTGTGTGCATGTGTGTCTCTTTCATTGTGTGTGCATGTGTGTCTCTTTCATTGTGTGTGCATGTGTGTCTCTTTTATTGTGTGTGCATGTGTGTATGTGTGTCTCTTTCATTGTGTGTGCATGTGTGTCTCTTTCATTGTGTGTGCATGTGTGTCTCTTTCATTGTGTGTGCATGTGTGTCTATTTCATTGTGTGTGCATGTGTGTCTCTTTCATTGTGTGTGCATGTGTGTCTCTTTCATTGTGTGTGCATGAGTGTCTCTTTCATTGTTTGTGCATGTGTGTATGTGTGTCTCTTTCATTGTGTGTGCATGTGTGTCTCTTTCATTGTGTGTGCATGTGTGTCTCTTTCATTGTGTGTACATGTGTGTCTCTTTCATTGTGTGTGCATGTGTGTCTCTTTCATTGTGTGTGCATGTGTGTCTCTTTCATTGTGTGTGCATGTGTGTATGTGTGTCTCTTTCATTGTGTGTGCATGTGTGTCTCTTTCATTGTGTGTGCATGTGTGTCTCTTTCATTGTGTGTGCATGTGTGTCTCTTTCATTGTGTGTGCATGTGTGTCTCTTTCATTGTGTGTGCATGTGTGTCTCTTTCATTGTGTGTGCATGTGTGTCTCTTTCATTGTGTGTACATGTGTGTCTCTTTCATTGTGTGTACATGTGTGTCTCTTTCATTGTGTGTACATGTGTGTCTCTTTCATTGTGTGTGCATGTGTGTCTCTTTCATTGTGTGTGCATGTGTGTATGTGTGTCTCTTTCATTGTGTGTGCATGTGTGTCTCTTTCATTGTGTGGTCATGTGTGTATGTGTGTCTCTTTCATTGTGTGTGCATGTGTGTCTCTTTCATTGTGTGTGCATGTGTGTCTCTTTCATTGTGTGTGCATGTTTGTCTCTTTCATTGTGTGTGCATGTGTGTCTCTTTCATTGTGTGTGCATGTGTGTCTCTTTCATTGTGTGTGCATGTGTGTCTCTTTTATTGTGTGTGCATGTGTGTATGTGTGTCTCTTTCATTGTGTGTGCATGTGTGTCTCTTTCATTGTGTGTGCATGTGTGTCTCTTTCATTGTGTGTGCATGTGTGTCTCTTTCATTGTGTGTGCATGTGTGTCTCTTTCATTGTGTGTGCATGTGTGTCTCTTTCATTGTGTGTGTATGTGTGTCTCTTTCATTGTGTGTGCATGTGTGTCTCTTTCATTGTGTGTACATGTGTGTCTCTTTCATTGTGTGTGCATGTGTGTCTCTTTCATTGTGTGTGCATGTGTGTCTCTTTCATTGTGTGTACATGTGTGTCTCTTTCATTGTGTGTGCATGTGTGTCTCTTTTATTGTGTGTGCATGTGTGTATGTGTGTCTCTTTCATTGTGTGTGCATGTGTGTCTCTTTCATTGTGTGAGCATGTGTGTCTCTTTCATTGTGTGTGCATGTGTGTCTCTTTCATTGTGTGTGCATGTGTGTCTCTTTCATTGTGTGTGCATGTGTGTATGTGTGTCTCTTTCATTGTGTGTGCATGTGTGTCTCTTTCATTGTGTGAGCATGTGTGTCTCTTTCATTGTGTGTGCATGTGTGTCTCTTTTATTGTGTGTGCATGTGTGTATGTGTGTCTCTTTCATTGTGTGTGCATGTGTGTCTCTTTCATTGTGTGTGCATGTGTGTCTCTTTCATTGTGTGTGCATGGGATCGAACCCACCACCTTGCGTTGTTAACACAATGCTCTTACCACTGAGCTACAGGAAAGTTTTACCATCCAGTACTTTTGAATCATTTAATTAAAATGCGCTTGTGCGTAAAAACATTTTCGTCATACTTCCGGTCAGCCAAAGTCTCGTCTCTAATTGACCATTTTCTCTCGCGATATTTGGTCTGGAGCGCGCGGGTGACCAGCAGCAGTGATGGCGGACGCGGAGTTGGCGCTTGATCTGACTGAAGACCGTAAACAGGAGGACACGGAGGATTCACCGGTCGGTGAAGGAGACGAGGAGCCGCAGCAGACGCAGGACAACACGAATGGAGTCAAAACGTAATTAAAACTCTGTGTGTGTGCACGCGTCGCGTTTGTGGAGCGCGGCCTGTACGCGAGCGGAGCGCGTTCACCAAGAGCAAACAAACCATCCGCAGCACTTATTAATAATAATAATCATCATCATCTGTTTATATATTATCTCCGTTTGTCTCGGTTTCCTTCGTTGTATATTAGATCGGGTCTTGCGTTTTTGTGGCGCATGTTTTTATTTTCTCGTCAGTCAGCGCGGTAACCCGTAGCGACCGCGAGGCGTCATCGATGCGCGAGCGATTGTTTTGATTGTGTTCCGCTGCGCTAGTTTGACAACTTTTCTATTCGGATACTGATGATCCTGATGTCGCGGGGATCTTTGCTTCCCAAGTTCAAAACAGTTATAACACAAAGAGAAGAGATATGTTATGTGTTTAAATCATAGAACATTGAATCCATCCTAAAGTTAAAGTTATTGTGCATGAATGACGCATAACATAGACCGCTTCCAGTGATTGAATCTAATAACGTTACACTCAGCGAGTAAAGTCTCCGGCAAAATGCATTTTAAACAAAACCACAGTCTATAATCTAGAGATTATGAAGAATATTGAAAACTTTGGAACGAGTAACGTCCTGACTGTTCCCGGACACGCGCATGCTGGATTGAGATTGACAGATGACCGCACCAGCGGAGGTCAGAGTTTATTAATTATGCTATATTGGTTTATTCCTCGCATAAAGCAATCAAAATACATGACATCGAATACAGTGCATGACAACGTTTATGGTCATTTCCTGATAGTTAGTCCTTTATGAAGCTTTAGAGTAACATCCACGGGTATCGCAACGGATCGGACTGAAGAGAACCCGTCAGTCCGATACCCGATCCAGCAAAAAAGACCCGGATCGGCCCCAATTCAGATCCAGAGTATCGGATCGGTGCATCCCTAGTTCTAATAAACACACAAGAAATGTTATATTAGGAGAAATATCTACTCATAACAGCTTCATCTGGTCCAATGTGTTTATAAATATAAACCTAAAAAAAGTGAAGCAGTGATAAAATAGTTAAATAAGAAGGTAAAAGAGGTTACATTTCAAATTTGACATGTTATATTTTCAGCTAAACGTGTGTTAGAGAGATTTCAGTTAAATGAAGATTATTCCTGTGATTTCTGTTCAAAAGAGAAAAGATATATTGGCCATCTTCCTTATAAATGTAAATATATATATATATTGTAATTTATAATCGTTTTTTGGGTGGATGTGGAAAACTTTATAAGAAAGAAAACTAAAATGATATGTTAGTTAAATCTTTTTGATATTTGTATATATTTTCCAGTGAAAATAACAATAACTTCTATTATTTGGTCAAAGTACTGTTAATCATTTTTGTACAATTTCACATACATAAGAAAAGATGGACAGCAGATAATCATCATTTCCTTCAATAGTTATAGGACGACTGCAGTAGTGTTAATAAAAAAACAATGAAGACAAGACATAGATATTTCATTGTTAATATGCATCATATCAATATTATGCGTTCTGCAGAATGTACATCTTGTTGGATATTGTGTAAATAAAAAAAGATTGTGTTTTACGCTCAAGTTCTCAAGAGATTAAGCCAATTATTTTATCTATGATTTGTTGAGTAACTTACGTGAAGAAAAATTACAGGTCGAATAGTGTTTGCTTCATGTATTGAATAGCAAAATATTGTTTCACTGTTTTTGAATAAAGCGAGTATGATCATGCGATGAAAATAATGTGGATTGTTTTCGGTATTGTTGTGTTTTCCTCTTATCATTAATAAATGTGTTTGTGATGTTTACGCAGGGAAGCTGAAGAGGCGCCTAAAGAGAAAGCTGAGCCAAAAGAGAAGAGCTCAGGGGGCCGAAAGTCCAGCCGCTACCATCCCTATAAAGACAGACAGGGCGGTCCTGGAGAGAAGAAGAGCGCCCAGAAGAACCACCGAGTGTTCGTCAGCAATATCCCGTATGACATGAAGTGGCAGGCAATAAAAGATCTAATGCGTGAGAAAGGTAACGCACACGGAGAGCCGGCGACACGTGCTTGTCCCTCCGTCGGCCCGTAGCTCTCATTCAGTGCAGTTGACAGAAGGACAGAGTGTGTCCGTGTGACTCTCAGGGCTCACGTTTAGGTTCTTCCAGGTTTTTACTCTGGTACTTGTTCAAATGTGCCTGCGGTCCTCATTTACTGTGGGATGTGGTTTCATTCACTGCCGGATATGTTCAAGGATTGTCTTTTTCTCTTCTCACTCTGTGTAAATGTGTAGAATATCTGTAGTTGAATGAATCTGTAGCCTCAGCAGTGTGTAGCAGTGTGCTGTGTCAGTTTTGTGGAGTTTTCATTTTGGAGGAGTGCTGCAGGTTTCTGGTGGGCTTTTCTACTTGTAGAGCCAGGTCAACCCTGTGATGAGACCACTGGTGATTTAAATGCCTTGTTCTCTGTGGTATTTTCCCTCTGTTGTGTCTCATGTAGTTGGTGAGGTAACATACGTGGAGCTCTTTAAGGATGCTGAAGGAAAGTCAAGGGTAAGTGTTGGCGATTCTGCGCTGCGTCAGGTTCCTCTGCGGGGTCCTGCCGCTAGACGTTGTACCTTTGACCTCGGGGTGGTGTGTTGACAGTATAACGTTTATTTGGATGTACTTTAAATTGCTGGTGACACGCTTGGCCGGAGCCAACATCTCCACGTTTGACACATTTGATGATTGGTCAGGTGTTTATTGATTCAGAACATGTGATTTGACCTACGAGATGTCATCGCTCATCTGTCTGTTTGATTACTTCTCTCCCGTAACAACTGTCCAATAAGATTGACCCGTTTCATTTGCCCCCAGATTAATTTCCTTTCATGTATCCATTTTACCGTAGTAACGTCCAATTGAAATGTAAGCTGGTTTCTCATGCAAAATTACAAAATAAGGATTCAGCAGCATGTCCACAGCAGTTGATTTTGAAATGGATTCATTCTGTTAGTGTCTGTCTGTTGTTCTGATGATGTTGTTTTTTCCCTCCTCCTCTGCCTCTTCTGGGCCTGGCACCTGCAGGGTTGTGGGTAAGAATCCACCGCTCTTCACGCTGACTTTCATTCTGGTGACGCTATGCCACAGCCGTTCACCCACACACCTGCTCTTCTGTTTCAGTGTGGTGGAGTTCAAAGATGAAGAGTTTGTGAAGAAGGCCATTGAAGTCATGAACAAACACAATCTGAACGGACGGCCGCTGAACATTAAAGAGGTCAGCGTCTGCTCCGCGCCGTACACGCCTGTGCTGTGGTGTCACGCGCTCTGTTACTCACACACGTCTTGTTTTTCAGGATCCTGATGGTGAACATGCTCGCCGTGTTCTGCAGAGATCCGCTGGGAAGTACAGTGGGGTCAGGGGGCAGGAGACCGGTCCTGGGGGAATGAATGTGCCCCCCTCTATCGCCAACAACCCCAACGTTCCCCCTGAGATCATCAGCGCGCTGCAGGCCGGACGTCTGGGAACTACTGTGTTTGTGGCGAATGTCAGTCGCTCACTGAGCTACATTCACATCAGAGTCATGTGTGTGTGTGTGTGTTTATTGACACACTCTTGTGTTTCTGTGTGCAGCTGGACTTTAAGGTGGGCTGGAAGAAATTGAAGGAGGTGTTTGGCATGGCCGGAACGGTGCGGAGGGCAGATGTGAAGGAGGACAAAGATGGCAGGAGTCGAGGGATGGGGACCGTCACTTTTGAGCAGTCTCTGGAGGCCGTTCAGGCCATCTGTATCCTCTCTGTCCTGTCTGTTGGTCTATCGTCTGGCTCTCCCACCTGTCTGTCTGTCTCTCTCTCAAGTGTCTGTCTGTCTGTCTGTCTCTCTCTCTCTCTCTCTCTCTCTCTCAGCTGTCTGTTGTTATGAGATTGTAGATTTCTGTAGATGTGTTTGTGTTTGGATGCTGTGAGATGTTCCTTCACTGGTCCTCACAGCCATGTTCAACGGTCAGATGTTGTTTGACAGACAGATGCATGTGAAGATGGTGAGTGAGACGTTGTTTTCACGGGTTTAATGCGTTCGTCCTGTGTTGTACTCACACATGTGTTTGTGTTTTAGGATGATAAATGTCTTCCTCCAGATGATTTCTGTCCGGAAGAGAAACAGTCACAGTTGCCCAGTAAGAGCTTTGTTTGTGTTTTTGGGTGGACAGACAGAATGTTTGAAGAGTTGTAGTCAAGAGTTGTAAGGTTTTGCACTGATGTTGTCTCTGATAACAGCTCCAGCTCTTTCACTGGATGAGCAGTGTTCTCTCACAGGATCTGTTCTTCCTGTTTGTCTCTCTGGCCCTCCAACTGTTCCTGTAGAGATGAGGATTGTTGTTGCTTTGTGGTACCTTGTAACTGTTACACAGTGTTGACAACTTTTTTCAATGGAAAGTAGCTAAAGCCTGCCCAAAAAGTCCCTAATTGTTGCCAGATAATGTCAAGTTCTAATTTGCATATCAGTGACATCATCACTTCGTATCTGACAAGCTAAGCGCTTCAGGTGTGCTTCATATCTCTACTCTCTGAGCTGTCCTATACACTATTATATTAATACAAACATTACACCCAAATGCACAATAAATAGCTCCTTAAAGATTTATTTTTCTGTTTCTTTTGGCATACAATCAAAACGATGTAATAGTGAGTGAACTCTACCACTTAAAACTACATTACACATTTTGTTGAACAGCTACATTCCGGTCTGTTCATGTTTATGCGTTTTAAATCATGAATGCTCGAAAAAGGTCAATAAGTGATTAGTTCTTGGAAACACTGTTTGTACATGCGCATCTCATTCACAGTCAGTGCGCACTGAACTTAATGTGCTGCTTCTCTCTGTCGTGCACTGAATAGAGTAGAAAGAGAGAGAAAGAGAAAGAGAGAGGTGGTGCTGTGCTGGAAAAGCAAATACTTGCTCTCGCAGGGCAGTAGAAGTGAAGCAGAATGTTTCGCTCAGTTACCAAGGCTTATTTAAAAGTTGCTTTTTGAAAAATAAGTCACTAAATCTATCAACAAAGTCGCTAAATTGGCCACAATTCCGATACAGAGTTCCAGCATTGGCTGAGTGTGGTTTGGCTTGAGCAAGGCCACACTGCACCATATTGTGTGAGAGGTTTGTGTCACTAGATGGGAAATGCAAATTCATTTCACTGGTTTGTCTGAGGCAGAGAAGCTCCAGGTTGTTGTTGAAGGCTTTGAGAGAGATGAGGGACACTGAGATGAGGCTTCCGGTCTCACTGGATGTCCAGCAAAAAGGATCCATTATTATTTTTTGCGTTCTTCTGATTGGGTTTGGCAACGTTTAAATCCCATAAAATAGGCGCACTTCCTTGTACGTCTCGTGATGATTGTGTTAGATCAGCAGGCGGTCTTTTGTGGCTGTTCGAACGCATTCGACCACATGAGCGACTACACTACGTGAGCACACCGTTCCGTTTTCAACTATCTCTGTAAGTGGTCTAAAGTAGACGAGCTGAAAACGGTTAACACCCTGTCTGTTTACACATGTATTCAGTGTCGTCCACTTGTGATCCGATCGACCAAACTCATCTTAATGCCTTGTGTAAACACAGCCTCTGTGCTTCTGTTGTTAGTCTGTGTGCACATCATGGATGTTAAGATGTCTCCAGTCCTCTGCATTATCTGATTTCAGCATGTGTGTCTGATGTCCTGCGATGTGTTTGTCATGTGTGTCTACAGGAGGTCTGGGTGGCATTGGTTTGGGTTTGGGTCCCGGCGGGCAGCCAATAAATGCCAACCGTCTCAGTGGAGGAGTCGGCGGCTCCATGGGACCTGAAGGTGTGTTGAGATCACATGCTGCCTTATTTCTGTTAACTTTATATTACAGCACAATATAACATTAGAATTGATCAGGAAAGAAAAGTCAAACTCAAGTCTTGATCAAAAGAAATGTGGTGTGTTGTGTGATTTTGAATCTAAATGTTTGAACAGGGATGGACGGGCCGGCTTATGGAGGGATGAACTGTATGACAGGTGAGAATACATGTTCAGTGATGTGGAGCAGAAATCCTCAAACTGTAATATCATCATTGATCAGGAGGTCTCATCTCTCTCTCTCTCTCTCTCTCTCTCTTTCTCTCTCTCTCTCTCTCTCTCTCTGTGTGTTTTGGAGGAATGGGTGGAGGTTTTTCAGGGATGGACTGCGGGGGTGGAATGGGAGGATTTGGCAGAGACATGGGACCCATGAGCCGCATGGGAGGTGAAGATCATTTCATTAACGTGTGTGTGTGAGTGTGTGTGTGTCTGACAGCTGTTTGTTTGTGCGCAGATATGTATGGTTCAGGAATGGACAGAGACTTCGGCAGGAGTGATCTGGGAATGAACCGCCCGTTCGGAGCTCTGGGTGTGTACTGAGCGATGTCAGGTGGTGTTGTGAGTTGATTTGTACAGTTTGCTGATTGTCTGTTGTGTTTCTTCAGGTGGAGGTTATGGTCGCATGGGTCTTATGAGCTCTGGATTAGGTGCAGTCTCTCACACGCTCACATGAAAATACTGCATCACCTCTGTTTACTACACAGTATAAAGTCTGCTATAGTCTCAGTGTTT
>CM056461.1:623812-640795 GCA_029783895.1 Triplophysa bombifrons
CCTGGGATCCCTCTGTGCTCTTACCACTGAGCTACAGGAGATATATGAACATAAGATCTTTAGCCATACTAACTATAAGGAACCAGATGTGGTGATCTCAACTCTAGATGGTATCTATATTGATAAGAGTTGGCTCCTACAAATATTTAGGTATATGGATGGACGAGAAATTGGTTTTTTAATGTTCACATTGATAATTTGTTGAGAAACTCAAACCAGAACTGAGGTTGAGACCAGAAGGAAATGAATAAATTATAATTGATTCTGGGGACATTGTTTATATGCATGCAGCCTCTTCTGTATTATGGAAAGTGGAAATTGTCTACAATGCGGCATTATTTTTTGTGTGGTGCACACTTAAAAGTCCCAAAAGTGTCCTCAGAATTTGATACATTTGCTTTTCATTCAATGCCAATTGGGAATGGAATGATTTGCAAAGTGTACTTAAATTGGAGTCTTTACCAGCGTTAGTTCAAGTGTTTTTCTTGATAGATGTGTTATTAATTTTTGGTACTGAGTATTATTTTGTGTGAAACTTTGTGTGTCGCTGTCTTGACCAGGTCTCCCTGGAAGAAGAAACTGTGAAGTCTCGATGGGATTTGTATCCTGGTTAAATAAAATCAATACATTTCTTTACCTTCGCGAGCCACCATAACACTTGCTATAGTGTCCGGGATACTCGTTCCCGCCGCCAGAAGAGTCATTCCCATAACTGTGTCAGGAATCCCCAGCGTCTCACCTGAACACAACAACACGTTTAAACATAACTGAAACACATGCTTCCATTGGCTCTCCATCCGGTCCGATTGAGTCTATGAGAAAAAACTGAGATCCTTAAGAGATGTCAGCTGTGATTTATTAGAAAATGTTACAAAATCGGATGTTCATTACAGATCATGATTTTTGTTATCTCATTTTGGAACCAAACTTTTCAAATATACTTTTCTGTGTAAGACAAGTCTTCTCTTCAAGGTTTTTATTCTCTCTCTCTCTCTCTCTCTCTCTCAGCACCTGTTCTTTAGATAACAGTGGCTCATGTGAGCATGTGCGAGCGTTCTGTGAATAATAATCCTATTATATGCTGCTGTATCACATGATTTCTCAGGGCTCTGTGAGGTTCACATTGCGGATCTCAGCATCATAATCCCTGAGGATACAGCGCTGGAATGTCAGGAATGAAGACGAGTGACATGTGACCTGCCTGCGTGTGACCCCCCAGCTGAAGATAAACTCCTCCCTTAAGAAAATTGACCATGAAATAAAAAAAAACATGTTTGCTGTGGTTTATTTGGTTTTACTACGGTAATCATATTTTAACTGATATTTGTAGTAAACGTGTTGATCAATCTGCCAAAAACAATGGTTACTGACGTGTTAAAAACAAATACACAATAAAAGGAAACTTCAGGACCAACAGTTGCTCTTGTTTTGAGATCTGAATGTTCATGAATCATGTCTGTGCTGTAATATGGAGACATGTTGAGTTTTGACTTTTAAAACTTTATCAGTTCCTGGTGTAATGTTGTCTGAATGAAACACACAGTAACAGTGAATTAATGAGGAGAATAAAAGGAAAGTGTTTGTACCGATGACAGTGACCATCCACACCAGAACATATGTGAATCCAGAGATCCAGACAGCAGACATCAGGAAGGTGATCATGTACCATTTCTTCCAGAAGCGTCTCCTGCAGTCAGGGATGGTCAGATACAAGAGAACGAGAGCGGGCAGAGACAGAACCCAGAGGATCCGCTTCATATCGTGATCTGGCATCCGGAACACACTCTTCTGTTCTGAAACACACAATACGAGAAGAGTTCAACATTGCACAATTTCACACAAACAACACAACAGAAATCATTTCAATTAAATAATTTCACACTCTGTCTGAAAATAAACATTCTGTCATCATTTATTCTCCTTCATGTGTTTGTAGACGTGTGTGTGAGTCTTTCAGTGGAACACAAAAGAAGATATTTTGAGAAATGTCACAGTGGTTTAGTGTTCATACAATGGAAGTCAACGGAGCTCAGTGTTGTTTGATGATCAACATTATTCAAAATATCTTCTGTTGTGTTCTGAAGAAACTCATTCAGGTTTGTATGGAAGCCCATTTCCGGAAAAAAACGTAACGGATTAAAGTTACAATTATGAGATACAAAATTGAAATGATGAGAAAAAGAATAATAATTATTAGATAAAAAGATACAATCTCATAATTAAAAAAAAATATTTTATCATTTTGATTTTTAATCTCATAATAACAATTTTTTATTTTATCATTTAGAATTGTTAATCTCATAATTTCTTTTTAGGCATTTTTTTTAATAATGTGGCAAAAATGGGCTTCCATGGGTTTTGATATGACATGAGAGTAAATAAATGAATACAGAATTCTCACAGTACCTGAGTTGATTTCATTCAGGCCGTGGAGACTGAGAGACAGGTGAGAATATCCTGAATCCTCCTGAAAGATTCCGCTGTCCGCTCGAGATCTCCGCTGCGTTGGGACGCCACTGTCAGCGCTCCAGCCCACGAGCGGCCGCTCTTCACTACAGTCCTGTGAAGTCTTCTGAAGACACGAACAACACGGACTGAACCTCTGCATCACATACTCACTGATCCTCAGATCAAAACACAACACCACCACATAAACACCATACACCAGCAGAAGACACGCTCCGTCATACCTGAAAGCAACACAACAATCACATGACATTCAGAAGTGTTTTCAGATGCGAGCGGTGGAACTAGAGGGACGTGAATCTCACCAGTAAACTCTGTTATCAGAGATGATGGCGATCACTGCCACCACACTCACAGTATACGCCGCACAATCCCTGAACAACGGCCAACACGTCAGATGAGACACCTGTAACAACATCACAAACACATCTCATCAGCACCAAAGACACACTCCCAACACGTACGTGAAGAATATGTGTGTGATTGTGCTTGTGTGTATGGACTTGGTTTTGATGTGTTAGTGGACACAAAAACTCATGGGGACTCGTGTCACTGTGGGGACCAAAATTGAGGACCCCATGGGCACAAAAGCTTATAAATTGTACAGAACGATCACCTTTTAAAAATGCAAAAAGTTTTCTACGATCTTTAGGTTTAGGGGATCAAATATACAGTTTGTACAGTATACAACTCATTACGCCTACAGACTGTCCCCACAGAGATAATAAACCAGACATGTGTGTGTGTGTGACAGTGTGTGTGTGTGTGTGACAGTGTGTGTGTGTGTGTGAGACAGTGTGTGTGTGTGTGTGTGTGTGTGTGACAGTGTGTGTGTGTGTGTGTGTGTGTGACAGTGTGTGTGTGTGTGTGTGACAGTGTGTGTGTGTGTGAGACAGTGTGTGTGTGTGTGTGTGTGACAGTGTGTGTGTGTGTGTGTGTGTGTGTGTGTGTGACAGTGTGTGTGTGTGTGTGTGTGTGTGACAGTGTGTGTGTGTGTGAGACAGTGTGTGTGTGTGTGTGTGTGTGTGTGTGACAGTGTGTGTGTGTGTGACAGTGTGTGTGTGTGTGAGACAGTGTGTGTGTGTGTGTGTGTGTGTGTGACAGTGTGTGTGTGTGTGTGTGACAGTGTGTGTGTGTGTGTGTGTGTGTGACAGTGTGTGTGTGTGTGTGTGTGTGTGTGTGTGTGTGTGTGTGTGTGTGTGTGTGTGTGTGTGTGTGTGTGTGTGAGAGAGAGAGAGAGAGTGTGTGTACCGCAGAGGTTAAGAGTCCACACGCTCCACAGATACACAGGAGGTTATAGACAGCTGAACCCATGATCGTGCTCACACCAATGTCTCCTTTTGTCACAAAAACACCTGAGACCACAAACACATCACATCAGAGGACACACTTAATAACCATCAAAAACAACATTAACAACAACAACAAAGTTGAAACTATTGTGCTGGATCACAGATGAGATCTCTGTTACATCTCAGTCATCAATGTGATGAACTTTGGCTTAAGTCTGAGATATTTCTCCTGAGAGTCAGACATCAGACAAATGTGTTTGTCATTAGAGTTTGAGGAGAGAAATTTCAGTCTGTCTTTAGACTGCATGGTAACACTGAAACTGCGCTCGTTAGAATTAGAAACAGCCTGCTTATAGAATCAGATAAAGGTAACATCTCACTCCTAGTCCTGCTTGACCTCACTGCTGCGTTTGATACTGTAGTAGACCATAACATACCTTTAGATCATTTACACAACTATACCGGTATTCAGGGACAGGCACTACAATGGTTTAGATCTTAATTATCAGACAGATATCAATATGTCTATTTACATGGTAAATCATCAAATCTAGGGCAAGTAAATGATGGATTACCTCAGGGGTCAGTTTTAGGACCCTTGATTTTCTCCATAAACATGCTGCCCCATGGCAACATTATTCCACTGTTATGTAGATGATACTCAGCTATATATCTTATCAAGACCAGATGATTCCTTCAAACTGGCAGAGTGCATCGAAGATATATAACATTGAATGACTAGTAATTTAGATAATATTAGATACTATTTATTAGAATAATCTTGCTTGTTCTATAAACGCCGTTCACTCTTCTGTGTTGGACCTTTTCTATGTTTTTCGTATTTTCTCCTGTCAAGCTGCTTTGAAACGATCCACATTATGAAAAGCGCTATATAAATCAAATTGAATTGAATGTCAACAACTGTTTGTCAAGCTGAGCTCAGATTTGTCTGGTCTGCAATGAAAAGTCAATATTTTTGAAGATCTCAATATCAATTCAAACATTTCTCAACACATTAACTCAAATCTAGATGAACTCCTGAGCTGTAAGAGAGAAACATCTGAGCAATAATGTTCTCCTCTGGGTCATGATCTTGTCAAAGACAGATTTATAGATCTCATGAGGATGATATTTGTGAGATGACAGGCTCGTTTCATTCTCATGAGATCATCTGAGAAACAGGAGACTTCTGTAAAATGCTTTCAAAGTAATCGTCTCATACACTAGAACATATTAAAGGGGCTTAAAAGGGTGTTCAAAGGGATGCCATAGAAGAACCACTTTTGGTTTCACAAAGAAGCATTCAGCCAAAGGTTCTTTAAAGAACCCTCTCTTTATTATAATCTAAAGAACCTATTGTGAAACAGAATTGTTCTTCACATGTTAAAGGTTCTTTATGGAACCAAAAGGTTCCTCTATGGCATCGAAGAACCTTTTGAAGAACTTTTTTTAAGAGTGTAGGTGATGTCCAGCAAATTACCCAGAAACGCAGTCACAAGTTCAGGTGCAGAACTTCCAGCCGCCATGAAAGTGGCTCCAGCAACATCCTGAGAAAGCCCGAGACCTGAGAGAAAAAGAAAATCTCACAGACATCACCACACAGAATTCTCATGACATGTTTCACCTGTATTTCATGAACTGATAGAATGAATCACGTATGGCTCGTGATGTTCACGTGTGCTTATATCTGACAGAACGTACGCTCACTGATGACCTCAAGAGACGGCAGAAAATACTCGTCACACACTATAGAAACAGCCAGAAGCATGTAAAAGATCAGCATGAAATATATGACAAGTCCTCCATCTTTCCTCTCCTGAAGAGTGAAGAACCCCTCAGGGAATTCAGAGGATTGGGGTGGAATACAGTCGGTCACATTATCTGAAACACACACACATGTATTTAACACATCTGCATTCACAACATAACAAACGTGAAACAAACAGAAGTCCTCTCACCGACGTCTCGCCGGACTCTTGCAGGAGCTGAACTCTTGAAAGTGTTTCCAGTGCAGTAAATGAGATGAACAGCAGCAAATATGAGCATCAGAAGAGCCGTAATCCAGAGTAAAACATCTCTTCTTCTGTTTAGAGCTTCTCTCTTCATTTGATAGTTCCTCATCATCACACCACCACCAACTCCAGACACATGAACAATGAGACGTACTGCTCTCTCTCTCTCTCACTTTCTCACGCCCTCTCTCTCTCTCTCTCTCTCTCTCTCTCTCTCTCTCTCTCTCTCTCTCTCTCTCTCTCTCTCTCTCTCTCTCTCTCTCTCTCTCTCTTTCTCTCTCTCTCTCTCTCTCTCTCTCTCTGTGTGTGTGATCACAAGACTCATTTATTCTGAATGAGTGACCTCAAAGCCTTCAGGGCTGAAACATTGAAACACAAATGTTATCATGACAAATTATTTCCATTTAACACAGATAACTTCATCTTCAGCCTGTCACTCAGATGATTTAAACCTGTTTGTGAGTTGTGTTGAGTTTTATTGTTACACAATAAAATGTTTCTGCTGGTTTCGTTTACACCCTTCAGAAGCTGATAAAGAAGCAGATTTCATTCATTTAAATGCCAGTAAATCATCTCCATGTGATCGCATGTTAAATAAAGCTGATGATGTATTTGTGTTGTGGAGTAAATATCATCTGCATTCACATCACAGATCTTTCAGAGAAACACATCAGACTGATTGAACATGTCTCACTTTATGTTGTGTTGTGTGGAGAAAATGCAAGAACAAATTTCAAAACAAGATTAAAGTTCAGATCACATCACTATACAAAAATACATAACTTACACATTTTTTGAGAGAGAGTTTGTGTGTTTGTGTACGTGTGTGAGCGCGTGTGTGTGTGTGAGAGAGCTTGTGTTTTTGTATGTGTGTGTATATGTGAGAGAGAGAGTGTGTGAGCGTGTGTGAGTGAGTGTGTGTGTGCATATGTGTGTGTGAGAGAGAGTGTGTGTTTGTGTACGTGTGTGAGCGCTTGTGTTTTTGTATGTGTGTGAGCGCGTGTGTGTGTGAGAGAGCTTGTGTTTTTGTATGTGTGTGTATATGTGAGAGAGAGAGAGTGTGTGTGTGTGTGTGTGTGTGTGAGGGAGAGTGTGAGCGTGTGTGAGTGAGTGTGTGTGTGCAAATGTGTGTGTGTGAGAGAGAGAGTGTGTGTTTGTGTCTGACAGAGAGTAAGCGTGTGCGTGTGTGTGTGTGTGAGAGAGAGAGTGTGTGTGTTTGTGTGTGCACGTGCATGTGTTTGTGTGTGACAGAGAGAGAGAGAGAGAGAGAGAGAGAGTGTGATAGAGAGAGCACTGGGTATATCAGCAGTGTCAAGAGTAAAAAACAAAAGTGTGTTTGTAAATAGATTGATTAAAAGTTGCGTAGTGAGACACACAACCCTGTGCTGAATATTGTGATGTCATACATAAGATCAAATGTCTGTGTTTTTCTTGTTTGACACCAGCAGAACTTCAGGAGTGTCACACATGTCAAGAGTCTGATGTCCTGCTGCATTAAAGTCTTTATGAGTCTCAGTGTGTCACATGAACTGACTGGAGATCAGTGAGGGTCCTTCTGCACATCTTCTTCAGATCTGTGTCCGCAGCAGCATCCACACATGAGCAGTGATGATGCTCAGATCTCATGAACGTCTCACAGTGATGATGATGATGACTATCTGTGTCTCCAGTGTCCAGACTTCTTGTGTGTCACACGTGTGCAGGACGCACAACACACCGTCTGATAATAATCATACACGCAGAGACGCGCCTGCACCACCACATTACACTTTAAATATTTGTCTCTGCATTTCTCATCTGAAACACACACGCACACATGTGCACGTCACATCTGATCTGCATACATTCCCACAACTGTGGATAATGTTTAAACACAGATGAAGATAACTGACCAATGAGAGGAAGGCAGGGCTCGGGGTTACAGATCTCTCTGTCATGTGGCTTTGATTCTTCATCACATCTGTCACTGATGATCATGTGATCAGAGACACAGCGAACCTCTCGCACACGATAACCACCATCACATGACTTTGAGCACTACAACACACACACACACACACACACACACACACACACACACACACACACACACACACGCACATCAGACACAAACAAACACACGCACTAAAATGAACACAAGACTGAGATAACAGACAACAGACAAACTTAAGTTCAGTGTGTGTGTGTGTGTGTGTGTGTGAGTGTGTGTGTGTGTGTGTGTGTGTGTGTGTGTGTGCGTGTTTGTGTATTACACACAGGGCTCCAGTCTGTGTGGTACCAGGCGTCTGCGCAGGTTCTGATGATGCAGCTCTGTTGACTGAGGGGTTTGTCTAGAGATGAACACTCAAACGGAGGCATGACGGTAAATCCCTCATGTGACATCATCAGACACACGACTGCCCTCTGCTGAATGCCTGAGCCACACGCCGCTGAGCACTGAACATAAACATTATAGCATACGTATTATGTGATGAGTCATATGATGTTTCAATAAACTTGTAAAATAGTATTTTGTTCATGAACAATTAACATCTTTAATCAGCAAGATATTTATGAATAAAAACTTTTTTTTTGGTACATTTTAATATCAGAATATCCAGTACATCAGAGATGATGTATTTTAGTAAGCGTCGCGCTGGTTCCCTCGCCCGAAAGCATGTGCATTTTTGTAAGATCCCAAAGAATAAGCTCTGTGATTATCAAAGGTTTATGATGTTTACACGTTTTGTCTATCAAGATAACCTTTACAAATAACCACAACATTTGTGTGCCCTGGTAAGTAATTACTCTGTGAATGAATCCACTTCCAGGTTTAAAGACATTTGTGCCCATGTTGCATTTTTTGCTTTATATCTATGATGATGTACGTCCCCGCCAAAGGAAGTTGTCGCTTTTAGCTGCTTGTTAGCAACTGCCGTTTTTCAGACACAATAAGGCTTCAAATATCACGAGCGGTTAAAAGCAGGTGTGTTTTATGTCATAGATATAAACGTGAAAATATTTAGATGTTTTGTTAACCACAGGCCTTATTTCAGGCGATTCATCAAAAACCAACTCAAATAGACTTTGGAGCGATGGAACCGGAAGTCCTAAAATCCTAACTGGCTATCGAGGTTTGCATGAGAAAAAAAACATCCCATCTGAGGAACTTAATAAAGCTCTAATAAAGATGAGAGAGTCACCTGACTCCAGGGTCCAGTAAACCACTCAGTGCGGCTGTCACACGGGCCGTGGTCACAGGGTTTGACCTCCGGGGGGCGCTCGGACCCACAGCCCTCCAGCGGGAGATCACTGATGTGATTGGTGAAACACACAACACTGCGTGTCTGCACACCCGCTCCACACTCAGCAGAACACTGACACAACAAACACACGTCAGACACGTCTGACAGACACAGCAGATGTTTGTGTGTGTGTGTCAGTCACCTGAGAGCTCCAGTCACTGAAGAACCAGCTCCTCGTACACGGCCCGGCGTCACAGTTCTCCACATCACTGGGCCGGAGCTTCATGTTGCAGTCCTCATCTGCCACCACATCACCAACATTACTGACACACTCAACCTGACGTGACCTTTGACCTACACCACACGGCACAGAGCACTGACACACACACACAGAATCATGAGTCCTGTGTTTTCATGTGTGTTAGTAACTGATGTGTGTGAGGAGGAGGAGGGGGAGTGATTGACAGCTGTCACTCACAGGACTCCAGTCAGAGCGGATGTGCCACTCGCTGCAGATCTTCAGCTGACAGGTGATGCTGGTCTCCGGTCGCTCCAGATGATGACATCCACCGGCGTGTACCGTTAAAGTTCTGTTGGAGTAAAGCTGACGACACAGAACCTGACGATGTTGTGACCCCGGACCACACGTCCTACTGCACTCAGACCACTCGCCCATGTCCCAACTGACACACAAACACCACCACACAACAGCGTCATAACCTTCATTCTCACTTATTTAAAAGGAAAAAAATCTTACATTTGAATTCTATCTAAAAGAATTGAATCGATTTTTTCTTCTCACTTCACACTGTGGGAAGAGTGTTGTACGAAGCATTTCAGCATGTAACACGTGTTTGTTTATGTACATGACAGATCAGAAGCCCCCTACACCATCATATAGTGCACTTGAGGGGACATCCATTTTTAGTGGACACTCATTCAATCCCATGATGCATCGTAATAATGAGCGAACAACTGATGTACACTCACCCGCTCCGTCCGAAATCGCCTACTTCCATACTATATAAGAGGTGAAAATGAGTATGAATCATGAATAGTATGTTCAACATCTCAGTACGCACAAAACAGTAGGTGAGAATTACCCGGATGGTCTACTACTTCCGCCGAGATTTGTGATCGGATGGACACTCATCTATCCCATGATTCCACGGGAGCTGAGCAACTCTCACGCTTCAAAAGTAAATTAAATAAATAGAGCAGAAAACTTTAAGGCGGACATCTGTTTTAAACGTAAGTGCCAATGAATGAATTTCTCTTCTCTGACTTAATGATGTTTTTTCATAAACGCTCACGTGTAGGTTGTTGTTAATACGTCACAGCTCAAAGAGCATATGGGTCACATGACTATAAAACATGGCGGACGCAGTATGTCTGACATTCACAGTACTCCCACTCACACTATATAGAACGTAAGTTAGTGGTGCAGCGGCCGATCACGACTGATTCATATTCAGAACATACTGTCACAGATTTCAGGTCATGTACAGCTGCTTTGTACCAATGACAATAACAAACACACTATATAAATAAAGTTGAGTTTGGGGTTTCGGAAGCAAGCCACGGATACGGCTAGCTGCTAGCCATCGTGACGCTCGCGCTGAATGAATTCCCGCGTCTCGGCACAAGATGGCGCCCGCAGCGTTTCTAGAGCTCAGTGTCCGAATTTACTCACTCGTTTTCACCCGCGCATTAAAGCCACAATTTGGAATCATTTTGTTATGAAATATCCCAGAATCACTTGCACAGTGTGATATTTTTCATTCAGTTGTGTACTTTACCCCAAATGTGCAAATCCAGAGGAATTCCTATTTAAAAGAACGTCCCGTCCCTTGTCACCCTTGATTTTGTCGCATAACAGTGACTTAAGATCCGCTGCTCAGCACGACTCTCAGTTTCCTGTTGTAGAAACTAGAAGTATCAGTTGTTCTGTTATTTTGGATCACTATTTCTCTTTGGTGAGTAAAGGAAACCCCAAAAATAGGCAAGCGGGCTTATGGACAAAGGAAGAAATAAAACGAGAATAAATATCGGACAATAATATAGACAGATTATTTGAATAGTTATGAATGCAGTTACTCTATGAAATACAGTGTATGTCACACAACTTGTACTTGTTACTTGTAAATACTGTGGGTTCGTTCAAATTTACGTTTTAAACGACGACTGTATGAATGTTTTAAACAGGTAAAACTGTGTAGCATTACGCTAACACATTAATTGATGACGTCCAATATCAGTCGCGGGCTAACTGTTGTTGGAAGCTGATTCAATACGATGACATAAAATAAAATGAACTCATCACCTCGTCCGCGTCTCCATACGCCACTGGATGGTGAAAACGACATGTCCCATAATTCCACTCTCCTACATTACGTCATTTATCTATAACATTGCGTTACAAGTATTCCATATTGTGGCTTTAAAGTGGATTATATTAGTGAACTAATGTAGGGTATAGTGGGTGATTTATAGTGGGCGACCCTTTTAATCATCTTTCACAGACATCATTTTGTGACGTAATGAGCGTCCTCACAAGACTCACAATGCGGTACAGGGCTGAATGTTACACGGCTCCTCCTGGTGGTTGGGTTTGGTACTGCTGTCACACAGCTCATTCTGTACCTGGACGCGAGTAGTGCGATGGACGCAGCTGAACACGCCGTACCTGACACCTGCACGTAAAACAAATCCACTCACACATGGTGTAAGTCACAGGGATTTTTTATTGGAGGTGTAGTTCAGACCTCTGCCACAGGAGGCGCTGCAGTCGCTGCTGCCCGTCAGTTTCCACTTATATCCGCTGTGTGTGTGTGGAGCAGCAGGTAAGACATGATTCAGGACGGATGAGGGACTCTGGAGCACACCTGACCTCTCACGGTCCTCTGTGGGATTCTGCCGGCCGTTGGGATCAGAAGGCGTCAGTCCGTTCATGACATTCACTGCAGAGCAACACTTGTTTGAAACAGCAGCCGCGTTTATGTGAAGAAGTGATGTGAGAGAACAGAACTCACTCAGTGGAGGCTTTTCTGATGGCAGGAGGAACTCATAATGAACTCCTGGATTGGGCTGCTGATAGATCATCTGAACACCAGTGAAATAACATCACACACACACACACACACACGTGTGCTGTATTCTATAGATCATGTCTCTCACTCACGTAAACCTGCAGGATGTCATTGGTCGGCCCTTCGGCCAGGAATGATTCTCCCGCCGTGCTGCTGATCTCATTGGGTCGTCTGTATGTGAACATGGTTCCCACTCCCTCAAACACTCCGGGACGGTCAATGGCCCAGTTACCATTTATAATGGATCGACCAGAGCGACTGCGCAGAGCTGCACAAAACACACACACACACACATCCTTTAGATGATGGTGTATGAAACATGAGATATACAGTCAATATTAAAGGAGTTCACTTCAACACCAGCTCATTGTTATTTTTATTCCTCCTAATGAAAGTCAACTGAGGCACATTTTGAAGTGAACTTCTGGTTTCAGAGGGATGTTCAGTCAGATGTTCTGATGTCTTGTTCAGAGTGATGATGGAGGTCCTCACCCAGATAGTTTCTGCTCTTCATCATCTCTGTGATGTTGATGTTTCTGGCTCCTGGTGGGATGTCGATGATCTTGTGATAGCCCACTTTAGAGAGAGAGTGCTGGAACAGACCTGAGATCAGCTGACAGCTTCTGCCATCACCCCCACAAACACCACATCTGTCCCCAATGTTCTCTGAACCCACCACATCATCACAGCCCACTCTCTGACACACAAACACAGATTCATTGAGAGTTTACTGTCAGTCTTTACAGACGGATGTGTGACGGACAGAGCAGGACTTCACAGGAAACAATTCAACAGAAATACTGACATTATTCATTCATGTTTCCGGGTGAAAAATATTCAACAGATTGTTTTGATAGAATGAATGTTGCCCCTCCAAACTATGAAACATGAGTTGACAGTATATTTCATGTCCTATGAAGTCATGTGACACATTTCAATCATCTTCACATGAAAGAACCCTTGACTGGCATCAGAAGAGCATGAATCTCATGAATGACAAACAAATCTTTGATTCCTACCTCACACTGTCCCGCCACACAGACAGATGAGCGGTTCTGACCGCATGAAGATCCATCGATGACATCATCAGACTGACGGACGTAAAAGCGGAAACCGACGGCACGACAGTGAAGCTGACAGCCGTGTTCACCATCACCTGTAACACATGACGCTCATTGACATCACAGCTTCTGTCTCGTGTGATTGTTGACCGTAGAGATTCTGATGAGAAATGTTTGTGATGAGATCTATGTGAGGTCATGTGATCAGAGAAATCAGACCGTCAACACATTCACACTGACTTCATCTCATCTGATCTCTAGTTCTTGTCCAACATTTAAAAGTGTGTAATGGAAAATTGATCTTTAATGTTAATGAATGCACACACACACACATCAAGACTAAAATCATCTCATTGAGTCTCACCGTCGCTGAACGGCTCCCATTCATACAGTCGACCCATAAAGGACTGTGCGTTTAACACTGAACACTGCAGCTCTCTGATTGGTCTGCTCCGTGATGGACAGGCCTGAGAATTCACAACACAAACACATCACACATATCCCTCCACATGTTGTGTGAGATGTTGTGTAAGTGTGTTTACCATGCTGTTACAGATCTTGAGTCTATGGGATCCTCCAGGGCAGGAGGTGTTTGTGATGGAGGCTGATGGCTGACGGGTGTTTGAGCGATCGTCACTGTGATGTGTTCTGTGTTCATGAGGTCGTGTGTGTCTGAGGTCAGACGTCTGTACAGAGGTTACGTATGGATTCCTGCCCGGACTGATGCCGCCGCTGTTCGATGTCCTTCGACAGATCACATCAACACAACAGAACTCGAACATTCATTAAACATTCATTAAATCTGTGAGATGCAGAGAAACAGTTTTAGAGTCTGAAGAAACCTCCATCCGTGTGTGTGAGACAGGTTCCCTGAAGACTGAAGACAAACTCGGCTCTGTTTCTGAAGACCACCGCCGCATGAGCGTGAACAGTCCTGCCATGGACCCCACAGACCCCACGAGCCCCCGACAGACCCACTGGACTGAAGATCAGCTGAAGACCGGATCTGTGCTCACGTGAACATCGACATGAGAAGGAAAATATACTTTAAAGAAATACTGTCCTCTTACATGGCACTAAGCCGTTTATAGCAGATTTACTTCAAGATTTGGCATGTGAATTCTATTCTCATTATGACAAACCGTATAAAGTCTCCAGAAAACATATTTCATCACAGTTATATAGCATAATGTATGTAGTATTTTATTCATTTGTTATGTCCTTTCACTTGTCACTGTCCTGTATACGGGAAACCCACATTTGCTTTTTGTGGGAATTCTGATTTAATCATGACTACAAACTACATATCGTTGAAAAGGTCTGAGACTCTAGAATACATATTATTTTTATCAAATAAAGGAAGTGTTATTGATTCATAAATAATAAGAGAGTGTATCAAAAATAAGTACTGCAAACGGAACGCTCATATTTGCTTCAATACTTTGCATGTGAATTCTGCTCTTATCATGACAAATATTATATCGTTGAAAACACATTTGATCAGTGTTGTATACAATGATTAGTGTAGGAAGAGTAATTGATTCATACATTTTTAGATTAGATTCAACTTTATTGTCATTACACATATACAAGTACAGTGTAACGAAATGTAGGAATGATAATGGTGTGCATCAAATATATTGTGTCATACAAATTTCTTATTTTGTTTACATGTTCCTGTGCTTTTAATTTGTTCTGTGTCTGTTAATTGGAAGAGAAAAAAAGCCTCTAAATCAATTTCAGATTTAGTGTTAAAACCAATGCAAGTCTATGGGGTCCCTGGTGGATTTATGTGGTAGAGCAGCTAAAAACGATTATCTTTATTTTGATGCAATGAATGTTTTTTTGCCTTTTTTTGTATGGATAGAACAGTGAAGAGTGAGACAGGAAATTATGGGATGAGAGAGAGGGAATCAGTAGCCGGGAAAGGACCACGAGCCGGGATACGAACTGTGCTACTGCACAATATGTCCTTGACAGTCAACTGAACCACTTGTCGCTGAAAATAGCTAAAAACTTGGACACTCAAAATTTGGTGTATCAACACTTGGTGACCTTTCAGACTTTGACTTTTTTTATTTTGGTGATGATCCATATTTTTTTTTATCAAAGAAAAACATAAACCTTTTAAAAAAATATATAACAATAAACATAACAAAATAACTTGTTATTTCTTTTTTCAACAATAATCTGCTAATTGTCTTCTTTCAAACGAGACCAACCGTAGGTCTGAATTCAAAAGAATTCATGAGTTACAGACATTTTAGTGTCAACAGTGTGTTTTCATGTGTATTCTTAGAAAGGGCTGCTGCAGGTGAAGGGTTCAAAATGACAGAAGAAGAGAACAGAGAGATATAACACAATTATTCATAATAAAAATAATTTTGTCTTTCTTTCTTTCTTTCTCATTATTTACAACAATTCACCATCTCAATATAACCTGAAGACTCAGCATATCACAAAAACACAATGAAACAAATAAGAATATTATAACTTGGAATAAACATATAGCCGGACAGTAATAAAATATAAAACAAATGTAAGATCATTACTGTCATCTTTTGTTAGAGAGTGTGTGGATAAGGTTGTGTCTCACAAACTATGATTTCTGTTTGAGTTTATTTCCCCAGCAGATCACACACAAATGTACACACAAGTGTTTTCATTCAGAAAGATCTGACACTGAAACTCAACCCCCCAAAAACTCTTTCATACTCAACTACACTACTGTCATCACAGCTGATCTCAGATCAGAACTCTGTGTTAATTATGATCGATCAAACATCCTCATTCTATTAATCATGAATCTTTATAATATCACATCTCGTCCCCAAATCAAACAACAGTTTGTCTAAAGAGAATTCATCTCTAGTTGGTTTTTCTGTGCAGTAGATTTTTGTGTTTCCTAAATTATGTTTTTCTATTTGTTTTGGTATGACGTGATTGACAGGATTAATCATAATGTACTTTAATGAAAGTGCCTCTTTGTTTCTCTTACCTCTCGTTGGTTTTGTGTGTGATGACACAAGGAGCACATGAAAACTGTCACCACAGAAACACTACAAACACAAGATAACACACTTACACAAATGCTGACTGACCTCAACACGTACCAAACAAATCAGATTTTATGATTGACAGGCATGATAGCCTCTAAATTCTATGCCAATTTCATACATTCATAAAGTGAGATATCCTGCATATGTCCTCAACTACAGTCATTACAGTGAATCTGGGTGATGATGATGATGATGATGATGACTGCGGTGATACTGAGAAATCACATCTCACCTGATGCTGAGAGCTGCACCCTTCATTCTGATCACAGACATCAGATCTGCACTCTAGATTTAGACCTCATTTGACCTTTGACCCTGACCCACTGATCTCTGAAGCACATGACCTGTGAAACATCAGCAGCTGTCCAGTGAAAGTGATCAGCAAACAAATAAAATAACATCTTTCAAAACTGAAAATGATTTCAACTGCATTTGTATATCAAGAGAAATAACATATGATCATAATTAATAATCATATCAGAGTAAAATGTTTTATACAGTTAATACAAATAAAAACCTGACCCTAACCTTCTAAAATAAAACAGAGATTATCAGTAAAGTTAAAACATGTAAACACGTGGTATAAAGATGGTAAATACAGATGTTACCCGTTGAGCTCCAGCTGTTTAATGGTGAAAGTGTTGCGCGACCATGACGCGTCCTGACGCGCTCGGAGGAATCCAACAGCACGCGCGTCTCTTACTGACAAAAAAAAACTGAACTAACAAGAGTTAAACCTCATAAACATTACATGTGTTTCTCACCAGTCAGAGAGAGAGA
>CM056461.1:641295-668795 GCA_029783895.1 Triplophysa bombifrons
TCCCATCAACACTCAGTTCACTCAGAGAGCGACAGTTCCACAGACAGGCCAGCTCATCAAAACTACACAACACAACACAACATAGCTGTAACCACACATCAACATAGCTGAACTTCACCACACCATTGTTTTAATACCCTAACACCTCTCCTGAAACACGTTGACCTCATCTGACAATGACTACAACCGTATAAACACAATAAACACTCACCGTCTAGACTCCTGTATGACAAAAACAACAGTGTCACAGACTCACATCACACAAACATGTATTCTCTGGAATAATCACACACACGGATCAAACCTACGTGATAACAGAGCTCTCTGGAATGTGTTTAACATTTAAAACTGTTAAAACCTCATTAACAGAGATGCTGAGTGACCCCTGACCTTGACTTAACCCCACCCACTGCCCCCCCCACACACACGCAGCATGACACAGCAGTACTGATGGGAGCTGATCGCTCGCTCGCTCTAAACACACCGCATGAACGCACCACACTGCAGCACACAGTCAAAATGATGCACTGTTTGTGTTTCCATGGCAACAGTGTTCCCGATCAGCCTCACCGGACCACAATGTCCCGCCCGAGTGTGTCGCTCGCTGCTGCAGTGTGAGGATGCAGAGTCACAGATACACCGCCGGACTTACCTGCTAATGCTGTTAGCGCTGAGAAACACACGCTTCAAACGAGGAAGATGCTCCACACCCGTCTGTCACACACACACAGAGAGAGAATCAACATCACCTCAGTCAACGGCACACTGATCCATCCACACGCATCACACACACACAGCTGATGCGGCTAAACACTGAGAGGAGGGGCAGCGGTGGAAGAGCGAGGGGGAGGGGACAGCATGTGTGTGTGTGTGTGTCAATGCAGAGAGATGCTCTCAGAACGCTGTGTTAGGGGTAAAGGCAAACTGCGCTGTGATAGGACGACAGGTCAATCACCGAAGGACACACAAAGCACTGTCTGATGATGTCACTCACAGGGAAATGACTGAATATTCTGTGACTGACACATACATACACACACACACATAAGCAGACACACAGACACCACACACACACACACACACACACACACACACACACACACATAAGCAGACACACAGACACCACACACACACACACACACACACACACACAGACACACACACACAGACACACACATAAGCAGACACACAGACACCACACACACACACATACACAGACACACACACACACACACACACATAAGCAGACACACAGACACCACACACACATACACACACACAGACACACATAAGCAGACACACACACACATACACACATAAGCAGACACACATAAGCAGACACACACCACACACACATACACACACACACACACAAGCAGACACACACACACATACACACATAAGCAGACACACACCACACACACATACACACACACACACACAAGCAGACACACACACACACACACACATAAGCAGACACACAGACACCACACACACATACACACACACATACACACATAAGCAGACACACACACACATACACACATAAGCAGACACACATAAGCAGACACACACCACACACACATACACACACACACACACAAGCAGACACACAGACACCACACATAAGCAGACACACAGACACCACACACACATACACACACACACACACATAAGCAGACACACAGACACCACACACACACACAGACACACACACACATACACACATAAGCAGACACACAGACACCACACACACATACACACACACAGACACACATAAGCAGACACACATAAGCAGACACACATAAGCAGACACACACCACACACATAAGCAGACACACACACACACACACACACACACACAAGCAGACACACAGACACCACACATAAGCAGACACACAGACACCACACACACATTCACACACATACACACACACACACACACATAAGCAGACACACAGACACCACACACACACACACACACACACACACACACATAAGCAGACACACAGACACCACACACACACACACACAGACACCACACACACATACACACACCACACATACACACACACACAAACACACACAGACATGTGTTTTCTCAACTCAACTCAATTTTACTTAAATAGCGCTCTTTACAATCTTCATTGATACAAAGCAGCTGTACATAAAACATATTGAGTATAAGAAACACATTAAAGTTACACAAGTAAAAGATATTGATTTTCTCACCACACTTGTGATGCGGTTGTGCTGTAGGTTAAGCTCCGTCAGTGATTTCAGACCCTGAAGATTCTCCACTCGAGTGATGACATTTCCTGACAGATTCAACAGACGCAGCTCTGATAAATGAGACACGTTCTCAATCTGACAGATCTACAGTATGACAGAAACATAATACAACATATAAACTGTCACACGCTTATGTTGTTTTTATATGTTTATCTATTCTTGTGGCAACAATCAATCAAATAAAACTTTTTCACACTTTTGAGAAACCTCCAATATCTAAGTTGTATTTTTGTCAGAATAAAATATAATAACATGTTGTGTGATGTCAATGAGTAAACACACAGTCCTGTCCCTGTCATGATGTAGGTTCATTATTAACCAACAGAAGCTCCGGTAAATGATGATGATATATGACTACATTTCAACATTATGTGAACATTATATGAAGACAACATACAACATTATAAGATGATATTTCTCCTGTATAATAACCAGCAGTGCATCATTATTAATGTGTGTTATGATGAGTTAGAGTCTGTACCTGATTACTGTGTATGTCCAGAACATCCAGTTTACTCAGACCATCCACATCACAAATCCTCTGGATCCTACAAACACACACAGGAGAGAAAATTGCTTTAAACCAACATGCTGGAAATGACTGAAGATAAATAAAGACTCCATTTAGGAGTGTTTAAGGGTACCAATATTTTAAAATTAGACAAAATTAGCTTTAAAATACATAAAAAACTATGAATATTTCTTATAATTTGGTCGTTTTTAAAGTTAATAAACACTTTTCCAGTTAATATTAAGCTCTAAAATATTTTATTGTGTAGTTTTGTGAGTGGAAGTGTGGACTTTGAATATTGTTGAATACAATGGAGGGCTTTGGAGTCAAAAAGGTTGAGAACCCCTGCTATAATTAATACACTATAATTAAATGTGTGTGTGTGTGTGTCGTCTTCATAGAGACAGCAGTAGAGACCTCTTACCATGACACAGAAATGGGACACTGACAAATACTGACTGAGTGCACATACACCACTTGTGATATTTAATAACTGTGATGTTTGACCATAATAAAGACAACATTTTAGTTTATGTGCTTATAAAAAACTACGTATAAAAACTACTCAAAACCCATCTCTTCTGTGAATAATTGACAGACAAATGAGAAGAAAACAGGTTTTGTTCTGCCTTTTGTTGAAACTAGTAACTCTGTGAGACAGAGACAGAGAGAGAGTGAGAGAGAGAAACTGAGAGAGAGAGAGAGAGAGAGAGAGAGAGAGAGAGAGAGAGAGAGAGAGAGAGAGAGAGAGACAGAGAGAGAGTGAGAGAGAGAGTGAGAGAGAGAAACTGAGAGAGAGAGAGAGAGTGAGAGAGAGAGTGAGAGAGAGAGAGAGAGAGAGAGAGAGAGAGAGAGAGAGAGAGACAGAGTGAGAGAGAGAGTGAGAGAGAGAAACTGAGAGAGAGAGAGAGAGAGAGAGAGAGACAGAGAGAGAGTGAGAGAGAGAGTGAGAGAGAGAAACTGAGAGAGAGAGAGAGAGTGAGAGAGAGAGTGAGAGAGAGAGAGAGAGAGAGTGAGAGAGAGAGTGAGAGAGAGAGAGAGAGTGAGAGAGAGAGAGAGAGAGAGAGAGAGAGTGACACGTCCAAATCATTTTTCACTTCACAAGGAATGAGAATAATTTGATAATTTGACATGAATTAAGACTGTATTACTTTCACTTATTATTTTAATGCAAAAACAATTCTGCTGTATTTAGACACATTTGTGTTTGTGGGGAAATACGAGCGGAACATTTCACTCATTACAGCATGAAAATACAATCTGTGTCAGTGCATTCCAAACATGAAAGTGTGATTTATTCCATAGAAACACACATGATTACATTTAGATATCAAATGTTGACATTTTAATGGGAGTGATGTTGGTTTTAAAAGCATTCCTGTTAGATTATGCGTGCCTGCCTGCTCACCGTGTGTGTTCTTGTGTGTGTGTGTGTGTGTGACACGCCAGCGCATTCACACCTGTTCTTTCCCAGCAGAAGTACACGCAGAGAGGTGAGAGAGGAGATGCCAGACATGTCAATCAAACGGTTGTCATAGAGATCGAGGAACACAAGGTGTGGCAGGAGAGTCAGGTTCTGCAGGTGAGAGATGAAGTTGTGCTGTAGGTTGAGCAGACGCAGTTTATCTCCTCCGTTCAGATGAGGAAAGTCCATTAGACCCCGTCTGAGAATACAAAACATCACAATCACCCTTCAATGAATCAATCAATCAATAACTAATCAATGTCTTCATAAACACAACACTGACCCTCACTGCACTGTCAACACATACACATAAAGAATGTCTCACTAAAGACTTTGCTGCCACCTTTTGGTTCACTTGTGTGATACAGTCTGATAGTTTCATCAATCTTAAAGGGACAGTGCACTCAAAAATGAAAAATCTGTCATTACTTCCTCACCCTCAAGTTGTTCCAAACCTTCAGTTCTGCTTAACACAAAGGCAGATATTTGAAAGAATGTCAGTAAGCACACAGATCTCATTCCCCATTGACTCCCATAGTATTTATTTTCCCTAATATAGCAGTAAATGGGGGATGAGATCTGTTTGCTTACTGACATTCTTACAAATATCTTCCTTTGTGTTGAGCAGAACAAAGACATTTAAACAGGTTTGGAACAACTTGAGAGCAAGTAAATAATGACAGAAGATTAGGATTGTGATTGTTAACCATAAGAGAACAACATGTGGTACCTGCTCAGGTCGAGGCTCTCTGAGCTGGAGGTGATGCCTGTCAAACTGAAGGAGAAACCTGTTGCAGAATGATCACGCAGACTTCCCGTGTCACCTCACAAACAAACAAACAACCAGTGTTGGGCAAGTTACTCTGAAAAAGTAATTAATTAACAGTTACTAATTACTTATTAGATTACTGTGCAAATGACTCTCTCCAAAAAGTATTCAATGATTTATTACTAATGACTTTTTATATATTAAATCAACCTTGATGAGGTAAGTGATTCAAGGATAGACATGAAACGGCTCTTAATTCATTCAAATAAATGATATAAAACTTCTTAAACTACATTTTATAACTGACTGAATTACTGTATCATGGGAAAACTAATTAAATTACAGTAACTCATTCCTTAGTAACTAGTTACACCCAACACTGCAAATAACATATTGACTCAGAATCATGAACGTACACGAACAGAGGGAAACACATTTTTGGAAACAGTCCAGCTGCACTCATTATTCTCCTAACATACCCAAAGTGTGAATATTCATGTCTTATCAATAAAACAGTGTGTAATGAAGATGTATTTTGTCCGGTAAACACTAATGGAGCGTTACCTCGAGTCACAGCTTTACTCTGACAGCACACAGCTCCTGCGCTTTGAATGGTTCTGTGGGGTTGCACCCGGTACGCCTGAGGTCCCAAATCCCACACCATCCCCACAGGAACAGCCACAGGAAGAGAAAACACACATCGCTCTGGAGCCTGACCCTCGCTCTCACACGCAGGCACAGCACTGCGATGATTCCTGACTGAAAACACAGTTTAAATAACATTAATAACAGAATCAGAAAAGTGCTTTATTGCCAAGTTTGCATTTACACGGAATTTGTTTTGGTGACAGGATCATCCAGTTCACAGAAACACCAACAACAGTACACAGAGACCACAACACAATAGAATACAGTACACAGATGATTTAAATAAGGGCCTATGGGTATACAGAAATAATAAATAAAATACAATAAACTAGGGCTGTCAAACGATTAAGCGCATCCAGAATAAAAGTTTGTGTTTACATAATATATGTCTGTGTAGTGTGCATATTACTTTTGAATTAATAAACACATACATATGCATGCATATATTTAAGAAAAATATACAATAACATTTAATAATAATAATCATTTCAATTATTGGTAAATATAAGTAAATACATCTAAATATTTCCTTAATATATATACATGAATGTTTTGTGTTAATAAATACAAAATAATACAAAATGAATATGCACAGCACAGAGACATTTATTATGTAGACAAAAACATTTATTCTGGATTTGAAATATCGCGACTAATCGTTTGACAGCCGTACAATAAACATAAGATAAAGATATGGAGAGTAAAGCTATGTGTGTATGTAAATATGTACAAGTAAAAAATAAGAACAGACTATTGTAGTTTGAGGTAAGTGCTATATACAGCAGAATTAAATATAATTTACAGACAAAGTTGTATAAAAAAATTTCACACGTGTTTGTACATCTGACGATACGTCTGCTCATCATGTGTTTAAAGTTTAGACTGAAACTGTTCTGTACCTGTTTTAGACGGGTTCTGCTTCATGGAGTCCACATGTAAAGCTTTTCTCAGCCCGATTGACAACCTCAAATCAATCTGACCAACAAAGTGAGAGACATTATTAAAAAGAAATAAAACATGTTCACTTTCCTGACTGACAAGTCCTGTGCCGTGGTGCAGCCATGATATTCAATGTTAATACCACACAACTTTGAAAAACACATTTTTTTCTTGTTTTTTATTGAAATACAACAGTACTCATTCTTTTGGAGGATTGGGGTGCGTGTCATTAGCATTGATGACATTGATGTCATTAACATTATCTGATGAACTGATGGGTTAGAGGTCATGATACACAACAGAGCATATACTCACAGGTCTGTGGCTCAGTCTGTCGGGCAGTAATGACTTCACAGCCGCTAGATGCTGCTTATAACTGTTAACCTGCACAACAAAACAAGAAACAAATCACAAAACACAACTGAGCTTCTCCAACGAAACCCGTAATCATTTACTAACACCAGTAACTTCAAAAAATACACATAGAAAAACCGAAGTACATGGCCAAAAATAAATAAGAAAATAAAATGTGCCTTCTATTCTAAGCGTGTTGTGTCAAGGCGCCTTCTTTCCTCTACAGAAGAATAGAAGAGCAAACAATAACACAATAACAGTGTGATGATGAGTCAGTTTGTGTCCATCTGCTGCTCTGAACACACGTGATCTCCAGCACATCATAATCATGATTCAATCAATCATCTTCATCACACATCTCACAGCTTATGTTGCTTTACAACACAGACAGACGTGTTACAAAACTGATACACACATTAAAACATCAATTAAGCGTGCTTAACACATTTTGATTGACAATCGGTCACTTCATACGTTACATAACATTGCATTATACTGCGAAAGTTTTAAACACATCCTCAGCACATTAACCTTATAAATACTGATAAAAGTCCTTCAGGTTAAACTGAACACATTAATATGAGCGACAGTTGTGTGTAGATGAATTCTCTCAGTTTCATGTTTGAGTGTGTTGAGCAGTAAAACTCACGGCAGGAGGCAGAAATCTTCCACATTCATCGCTATTATTATTCATCTGTTGTTTATAAGAGCGCATTTCTCTCACATATAAACACTGCAAAGGTGTTTCGTTCATTTAAATGAGTCAAAAACGTTTATTTTACGTCTCAAGAAGTGGATTCTCTATCGAGATTCAACGGCGCGTTTCATCGGGAGCGCGCGACGCTCCGGGTGCTTAGCAACCACTCCGCGTAAACAGATCCGACCGTTTCCGGTGTCACGCCATATGTAACCCGGAAAAAACAAGCGAAGCTCGTAAAGCATTCCCTGAGAGAAATTGCGTTACATGAAATATTTATTTGTCAAACGCTTTTAACCGATGCGAAATTGGCTCCATTCAAACATACATTTTTCATGTGATCCATGAGAATCAAACGTGCAAACGCGAAGATCCACCAATTGGGCTTCATGAGGGAAATTAAAGGCGCATTTGTTGAATGGTAACAAAAAAGACCGTCGTGTCTTTCGTGTGCTGTTTTATGTTAAAAAAAAACTCACAAAAATGAGCACCTTTCTACAGCAATCTGTCAGACGTTTAGTGACATTTGTGATCAATAAACAAAGCCATGGATCAAATTCTTCTCAGGTGTTTCTTTTGCAGCATATGAGTCAGTGAGATGAGATCATTGTCGTCAATAACACACATCACGTTCATTGTTTCATCACGCTAACTGAGCTCCTCTATACATACTTCTGACATGACTTGAATGCAGAACACACGAGTCCGCGCTGCTTTCAATCCCACAAATCCCCTCGAGGCCATGACATTACATTACATTAAGGCATTTGGCAGAAGCTTTTATCCAAAGCGACTTACATTGCTTTATCCTATACATTTATACATAGGTATTTACAAACACGTGGGATCGAACCCACAACCTTGCGTTGTTAACGCAATGCTCTTACCACTGAACTACAGGAAAGCTTGACGCTCAAAATGTCAAATTTCTACAAGTCGTTCTTTAAAGATTAAATCACGCGCGCTGTGAATATATTTCCTCTGTCTTTCGACACTATTTACCTTTGTGAAAGAGAGTTTGGTTCTTAAATTACTGGCATAAATACACAAATAAGATTAAAAAGAGAGATGGTTCAGAAAATGACTTGAGTCACGCCACACAGCCACTTCTTTCACTGTGCTTTTTTTTTATTAAATTATTTGTAATCTGTTTAATATAGCCATGGTATGTTGTACAAAGTGATGAACATATGTGTAGTATAGTGTGAGTCTAGACCAGGGGTCCTCAATCTTTTCCACTCTAAGTCCCATCATTCTATTCAACAATTTTCCATTGTCCCCCTCCCACTCAAAGAAACTCAAATGTCTACCCAATAAAAGCTTGATATTAACTGGAAAAGTGTTTAATCAATATAAAAATGCACAAATAATAAGAACAATCTTGTTTTTTAAATGTATTTCGATGCTCATTTTGTCTCATTTTAAATGTTTGGTCACCCTGAGGCCCCCTAGGAAGTCAGCTGGCCCCCTGTTGAGGACCAATGGTCTTGAGAGAGGAACTATTGGTGGGCTTTTCCTGAGCATCATCCAGGTGGTGGTGGTTCATTCAGGAGTACACAGACTGATGTTGATTGTTTGGAGGGAAATGACATAAAAAAAATTGGGCAAACACTGTGCATGGTCATAGTTTATTTGTCACATACACAGCCATACATAGTACGACCTTCGAATAGAGTAGAAAGGAGACAGGAAAGCAAGAAAGGTTAAACTATATATAAACAATATTCAATTAAATTCAAAAAGCTTTATTGTCTATCCCCAACGGGGTAGAAAATTGTCTTTAGAAAAAGGCTCAGACAAGCAAACAATGCTCATTACAGCAACATATAACATTACATACATCCCTTAAAAAAACACACAGCTATATAAATTAATTTTAAGGTCCTATTTAATTGGGATAAAGGTCTTCTTATACTTGGCCCTTTTCTCTTAAAACACTTTTATATACAGTGAGGAAAATAAGTATTTGAACAGCCTGCTATTTTGCATGTTCTCCCACTTAGAAATCATGGAGGGGTCTGAAATTGTCATCATGGTGCATGTCCACTGTGAGAGACATAATCTAAAAAAAATCCAGAAATCACAATGTATGATTTTTTTAAACTATTTATTTGTATGATACAGCTGCAAATAAGTATTTGAACACCTGTCTATCAGCTAGAATTCTGACCCTCAAAGACCTGTTAGTCTGCCTTTTAAATGTCCACCTCCACTCCATTTATTATCCTAAATTAGATGCATCTGTTTGAGGTCGTAAACTGCATGAAGACACCTGTCCACCCCATACAATCAGTAAGAATCCAACATGGCCAAGACCAAAGAGCTGTTCAAAGATACTAGAGACAAAATTGTACACCTCCACAAGGCTGGAAAGGGCTACGGGGAAATTGCCAAGCAGCTTGGTTAAAAAAAGTCCACTGTTGGAGCAGTCATTAGAAAATGGAAGAAGCTAAACATGATTGTCAGTCTCCCTCGGACTGGGGCTCCATGCAAGATCTCACCTCGTGGGGTCTCAATGATCCTAAGAAAGGTGAGAAATCAGCCCAGAATTACACGGGAGGAGCTGGTCAATGACCTGAAAAGAGCTGGGACCACCGTTTCCAAGGTTACTGTTGGTAATACACTAAGACGTCATGGTTTGAAATCATGCATAGCATGGAAGGTTCCCCTGCATAACCCACCACATGTCCAGGCCCGTCTTAAGTTTGCCAATGACCATTTGGATGGATCAAGAGGAGTCATGGGAGAAAGTCATGTTGTCAGATGAGACCAAAATATAACTTTTTGGTCATAATTCCACTAAACGTGTTTGGAGGAAGAAGAATGATGAGTACCATCCCAAGAACACCATCCCTACTGTGAAGCATGGGGGTGGTAGCATCATGCTTTGGGGGTGTTTTTCTGCACATGGGACAGGGTGACTGCACTGTATTAAGGAGAGGATGACCGGGGCCATGTATTGCGAGATTTTGGGGAACAACCTCCTTCCCTCATTTAGAGCATTGAAGATGGGTCGAGGCTGGGTCTTCCAACAGGACAATGACCCGAAGCACACAGCCAGGATAACCAAGGAGTGGCTCTGTAAGAAGCATATCAAGGTTCTGGCGTGGCCTAGCCAGTCTCCAGACCTAAACCCAATAGAGAATCTTTGGAGGGAGCTCAAACTCTGTGTTTCTCAGCGACAGGCTAGAAACCTGACTGATCTAGAGAAGATCTGTGTGGAGGAGTGGACCAAAATCCCTCCTGCAGTGTGTGCAAACCTGGTGAAAAACTACAGGAAACGTTTGACCGCAAACAAAGGCTACTGTACCAAATATTAACATTGATTTTCTCAGGTGTTCAAATACTTATTTGCAGCTGTATCATACAAATAAATCGTTTTTAAAAAATCATACATTGTGATTTCTGGATTTTTTTTAGATTATGTCTCTCACAGTGGACATGCACCTACGATGACAATTTCAGACCCCTCCATGATTTCTAAGTGGGAGAACATGCAAAATAGCAGGCTGTTCAAATACTTATTTTCCTCACTGTATATATATATATATAAATAGTGTAGGGGAGTGGGGAATTGTCCATGTAAAGTGCAAGTGCTGTGCAATATATGTATATATAGATATTTATCTATATATACACAAGTATATGAAACATTTACATTTTACTCTATTTATATGTCACCTGAATCAAACATAAACAAATCTCAAAATGACCCGGTATTAGTTATAACTGAACAAACCACAGTCCTCCACAGACCACAGCACTAAACACGTCCAAACACTGCTCATGCACATGTATGTAGCCTCTGAAAGACTTAAATGTGTGTCATGAAACTAAACCAGCATATATAACTGGACGCGATGTAAGTGTTGATTTCATCAGATCAGTGTCTATACGACAGAGATGCACTCTGAAGTGTCTGTGTGATTTCCTGCATCTGTTTATCATTATGGGTGACAGCTGTGATGTAACCCAATGTCAAGATTGGGGGGAGGATTGGTATTGAACAATCTTAATGTGATGCTTTTTATGTCGAGCATTATTAATGGAAGGTAATGGGCTTTTCCTGAGAACAATAACGACGTAATGTAAAATAAACGTTTACAACCGATGTGTTAGAAAATAAATGTATCCACATTCATATAGAGCTTTATGAATGGTGAAACTCTTATTGAGTCTTGTTTGCATGGGGGGACGCATTCATTCACACCGGTCTGAGCAGGCAGTTCCCCAGGGTTCAGTCCGTGTCTATAAATACACCAGCTGAATAAGAAGTGAGGGAAGGAGGGAGGATATCGCATCCACCCAAACACAGGGACACAATATTCAGAGCCCAGAAACCACTCAACATATGAACAGAACCTGATGATGGACCGCAGGGGTACAATGAAAGGCACCTCAGACACAGGTCTGATACTCAATAATACACATGTACACACACACACACACGCCGCACACGGTTTCTGTCAATGGATGCTCATGTGTGTCACAGCAGGTGCTTTCAGGTTCTCTTTACATAATCGCTCAACTCATTTGCTTTCCAAATAAAAGAGCAGCTGAAGAGAGAGCCGATGCTTCCACTGGCTGTCAGACTGCAGTCTGTCACAGGTGAGCTTATCATCAGTATGCCGGACACGAATAGTGTGACGTCTCGCGGCAGCATTAACGCGCGCGTGCGCGCACTCTGCAGACGAAATATGACTCAGTGACGCCATGACGTCATTCAGTCACCTTAAAACAACTCAAATAACCTCTGTTTGAAACAAAATAACTAAGGTTTGCAGGTATTATATTGTTGCTTAAAGTGGCTCAGTTTTATTTTGTTTATTATTTATTATCGTGCTTTGAGTCTGGATTATTTTGCTTTCATTTTCTTGAATTTACGATTTCTCACTGTTCCCGCATCAATAAAACAATCCAACGAAATGCACTCAGTACATTTTTGCATTTATACAGACAGGGACAGATTTATGAAGATACTGTCTGAAATCTAAAATATTTCCGGACAATATATATTATAATTTTTAGTTAACAATTTTTTTTCTCCTGAGGAAGCATTCGACATGTGGTCTTAAGGAGTAACAATAAGCACAGTACACAAAGCAATGTTTGCAAGAACAGTGGTGAAGCTGTGAATAATTCATTTGATGCGTAAATAGTATTTATAGTTAAATTCGTGTATACTTATAGGTATTGCAAAAAAATACTTTAATTTATTAAAAATCATTAAGGTTTTTAGTTGTAGAGATGATAAGCAAGCAAGTTGTTCTCTCAGGTTAAACCTATTATCATCACATGTCTAAATTGGGTCGCGCGCTCTTAGTTATCTATTAATTGATCCCACGTGAACTCATTTATGTTTGTGGATATAAATGTATCTGTGAGACGCTCGCGCGTCTCTAGTGATGAGAAACGCGATTGAAGTCATGTCCGCTGTTGTGAACGCGTTCTTGCGATGCGTCGCGTTCTTGCTGCCGCCCTCTTGGCTTCAGTTTTGCTGGTGGGTTGGGGAGGCGTCATGGCCCAATCCCAGAGCGCGCTTCAAACACACAAAGCCTCTTACATATGAGGAAGTAGTAGCTCAAGACGACCCCGAGCTCGAGCCCGTCCCCTCTGACAGCCCCGCGTCCGATCGTTCTCCGTGGCGCAGATTCTGGACGCTGTGGTGGTCCGCCGCGGAGCGCGTCCTCACGGCTCCCTTCGCTCTTCGCAAACGCTTGGGAAGTTTGTTTCCGCCTTGCGGCGTCGCTCTCGACTCTCCGTCGAGCGCAGAGACTACCGGAGCCGCGGAAGAGGACGCGTTCATGGCCGCGATCATGAGCGTCGCCGCCGAGCTGCAAGCGACGTCCGTAGACACGCACCTGCGGGAGATGAGCGCGCCGGTAACGATCACCGTGGCGATCCAAGCCGCGGAGGACGAAGAACCGGACGAGGAACCTTCGGCCAACACCATCGAGCTGCACACAGGCAGCGGCAGCGACGACGAGATCGAACGACACGATAAATCCAGGTACGCGCGCGCGCGCGAGACATATAAACTCATTTACATATCAAGACCAGAATTACAACGGATTGTCATTTAGTTCCTCTACATAAACACACACGCATAAACAAACAAGCACGCATAAAAACACACTCTGAAACACACACACTCACATGCGCGCACATACGCAGACACACACTCCAATGCGCGCACACAAACAGACATTAAATCTGTATTGGTGACTTCTTAACATTACAGCACATTGAAAATAAAAAGTGTTTTTGCATTTTGAGTAGTGAGGAGGTTTTTAAACGTCTCAATTCAATCCTGACATGTTCCGGTATTCATGAGTTCACCTGCTTATCCAGTCTTGAAGAAATACGTTTTGTCTTAACCAGGTTGATTCTTAGGATCATGATAAACGCATTTTGTCCTGCGGTTTCAAGAGGTCTTTGAGACTGGGCTTGAGCTCCCACACTTCTGATTAGATCAAATAGTTTGGCTCATGGGACGAGTGGAAATGGTCAAAGGATGCCAAGAGAGCCGTCATAAGAGATGCTTAAACTGAAAATGGTTGACAGGACTGAATGAACAGGTTCTCTGGCATGTAGAAGTGAGAACTATAAATAGTCCCGATACCAATGTTTGACCTGTTAAATGCACGTCTGTGATTGATGTGAAACTGCCTGTAACTGTTGTGTTTTCTGTAACAGGTGTTTCTTGTGATTAGGCAGGAATGGAGGGAGACCTGTTCCCCTTCTTTACATCTCAACAGTCCACACGTGCGCTCGTCCAGATTGAGCTTTACAATGACCAATATCTCATATCTATGAAAGACAAAAGACCATCTGTAGACGTCATTGTAGATCTGGACACTGTTAGTGGCAGTGATAGTGAAATATTGATGGATATGTCGTTCTCTGGTCAATATATTGTAGTGTGGTCTCAGCAAACGCTCTGGTACAATCACACACTGAACTCTGGTTTATCTGGACTGTTTACTTTCAGGTCAGTTTGATCTCATCCGACCTGCTGAGTCATTTTCTGAGCTATTGAGTCGTGAGGACATCACTTGTGTTTCTGCGAGCGCTTGTCAGGGCCCACGAGCGCTGTGTGTGTGTATTGTTATGAAGCGCTAATGAGTCTCGCTGATGCTGCTATTGTTCTCCAGCTGTGGTGGGCGGAACACGGCGGGCGCCTTTTGAAGGGTTTCCTCGCCTGTTTCAGAGCCGGAGTCTCTCGAGGGGTCATCCCCTCCGTCCGAACGGGCGCGTGGGTTGGATGCTGAGTCATAGGTTTATTTAATTTCTGAAGATTATTTTCATCAAACAGGTCAGCGATAATCTCAGGCTGTAATCTCATAGAGGTGGCAGCGCTGTAGACACGGTACAGGATTTCTTTCTTGAGGATGCACGTTTGGTTTGTTTTTCCCCCATTTTTTTCCCTCTCTCTCTCTGGAGAGCAAGGGGCCGACACAGCCCACCATGTGTTCAGCAGTCAGATGGAGCGTCTCTGCCGGCGTGTGTTGGTGTTTGTGGGCAGCGAGCCGTGATGCTCGTGTTTTTGCACAGGCTGTTGGATTGTGGGGGAATCAGTGATTTTTAGAGGAATGAGATGAAACAGACGGGCTCCCTGCTGCCGGGGGTCGAGCTGCCAAACAAACGACCCGCTGTTGAACACATCCGTACACTTGTGCTCTTTTCCAGCGGTGCCGGTACCAGTGGCGGAGAAGAGGGGAGCTGGCAACCTCCTGATCAAGAGCTGATCCAGAAACTGGTAGCGCAGATTGAATATTACCTGTCTGATGAGAACCTGGAGCACGATGCCTTCCTGCTCAAACATGTCCGCCGCAACAAGCTCGGCTTCGTCAGCGTAAAGCTGCTCACCTCTTTTAAAAAGGTAAGATCCTTTCGCAGTGTCTCGAGGGCTAGCTCGTCACATGTTTTGTGGCTATTGTTGATCTTCAGTGATAGCGAATTCCTGACAATGTTGATGTTTTCTGTTTGTAATGTTGCACATTGGGGACTTGTGGCATGTTCAGAAGAATGTGTTGACGGATTTAAAGTCATCCTACATTACACATAGACTCTTCAGACTCCTTTCATACCATTACAAGTTTGCATATGCTTCTGTGCAAGACCTACAGTCCCTGTGACTTAATGTTTTTAAACTTCAAATCAGCAGCCGATATCCACCAATCAGTGAAATTGCTGTTTCCATAGAAACTAAAATAGTGTTCAAAAGTTCAGCAGTCACCGCCCACTCCCACACAGCATAATAAAGATGCGAGTTTGTCGTCACAAGTTTTTGTCTGAAGCTTTTCTACACTGAACTGACTGTGACAAACACATCACATGAATCGTATATGTTGAAGTGAATTTTATTCTAGTGGATTTTGAAGATAGATTCTGTTCTACAGGTTTCACAATCTTAAATTCAGAAGTTTTGACCACTTGCAGTAAGAACGGCAACTATATTCCGAGTGATTAGGAAGTGTATACCACAAATCACTTACAACCTTTGTCATGTCGAATTAATCTTTCTAAAGTAATCTGTTCATAACATGAGAATTTTTTTTTTTTACATGTCACCTGAAGAAGGTTAAATATTTTCCATCTCTCTCCGTCAGGTAAAGCACTTGACGCGGGACTGGAGAACCACAGCATACGCCCTGCAGCACTCAAACCTGTTGGAACTGAACGAAGAGGGCCGTAAGGTGCGTCGCAAAGGAACGGTTCCGGTTTTCCCAAGCGAGTCTTTGCCGAGTCGCATGCTGTTACTTAGCGAGCTGAAGTGTTGGCCGGAGCTGGGTTTGGCACTCGGAGGGGAAGGCAGCAACGGAGGGATCGGAACAGGTCCGACGCAACAGGAGCGGCTGATGGAGCTTCTTCTGAAGGCCTTTGGAAACTACGGCACGATCGCCTCCGTGCGGGTCCTCAAACCTGGCAAAGACCTGCCGGCCGATCTGAAGAAACTCAGTGGACGCTACGCTCAGCTGGGGGCGGAGGAGTGTGCCATTGTGGAGTTCGAAGAGGTGGAGGCCGCCATGAAAGCCCACGAGGTGGTCGGGGGAGAAGGGGGAGGCAGGGGTCCGTTGGGCCTTAATGTGGTCCTGATCGGTACCAAACCACCCAAGAAAAAGGTACCGAAAGACCGGCCACGAGAAGATGCCGCAGGCGGCATGCGGAAGAGCCGCTCTCTGAACAGCCGCGTACGGGAGCTGCAGTATCATGGTGACGACTCTGCAGCGAGTTCTTCAGAAACCGAAAGCAATCCCACATCTCCGCGCTTGGCCCGCAAGTCTCGCTCCTGCAACAAGCTCAGCCCCACCAGCGCAGGACCCAACCACCTCAGCCCGGTCGTCTCCCCGCGCTCCAGTCCCTGGAGCAGCCCACGGGCCAGCCCCAGCACCCAGCGCAAGACTCACCACTCTGGCAAGTCGCTTCTGGTCAGTGAGGGCAGGTTGAGTCCTGAACCGGGACGCCGTTGGGCGGACTATTCCTCAGACAGCAGCCTGACGCCCTTGGGCAGCCCCTGGGTTCAGCGCAGGAAGCAGGTAGCCAGTCAGGAGAGCAGTCCCGTCGGGAGTCCCATGCTAGGCCGAAAGATCCAGAACGCAGACGGTCTTCCACCGGGTGTGGTGCGGCTCCCCAGGGGTCCCGATGGCACACGTGGGTTTCACTGTGCTCCCTCTGGTGGAGATGGAGGCAAGACTGCATCGACCCAAACCTGACTTTAATACTCGCCTGTCCACTCTCATCCCCCAGAAGTGTTGCTCACTAGACCCTCAAACTCTTGATGCTGTTCGAATTGTCATCTCTGAAGGACTGGCCTGGTTTCTATATGATATTTTTTGTTAACATTTTATACATCTTAATTTGACTCATTTTGGACTTGGTGGTATTATAAGAAGGGAAGCTGTTTTGAATGCATTTAAGTTTTAAATTGTCCCCTTACTTTTGGTGTTGCTATGATGAACTTTATTGAGAGAGAATTTCCCTGATTCAGTTTTTTTTTTGTGCTCAAAACATTACAGCGTGCGTCTGACTCTTGTGTGTAGATGTTGTAAATGTGTTTCTGGTTACGGGTGTGTGCGCTTAACGGTATAGGCCTTCAGTTCTTATCCTGTAACGCTACATGCTGTTCTTCTAAAGTGCGGCTGTGATCTCTTAACCTTCACACTGGGCCAAATGATGATCCCCAATGAAAATATTTGTTTTATTTGCTTTGGACATGTTTCTCGTTTTAGTAATTTAATTGTTATCTGGGATCTGTTTATTTTCCTTGAGTCATCTTGGCTTCCTCTGATTGCAGCTGAAGAGTGTTTGAGGTTTTTGTACTGAGCAAAAAATGCCTTGAACTGCACTGAGGCTGTTCACATACTGCTTCCTATTGTACAAATAAATCACTACAGTCACAGGCATCTGCTGTGTTGCTTATTTGTTTAGATGCAATTTTCTTGTGCCTTTGGCAGGTTTGTTTCGCATGTTCATTTGCATGTTCTTTTGTACTTTAAAGTCAGTGGTTCCCAGATGGATTTGCTTCAACACTACATTTGGCATCGAATCAATACGAAACCCTTTCTACCAATTTCTTAACGTTGAGATGTGAAGATTGTGATCTTTAAAGGCCCAACAGAAGGCAAAAATTTATGTTGGCCAAGTAACATTTTATATAAATTCATGAGCATCAGCCTTTTCTTGAGACATTTAATGACTGTCAGCCATAGTACAAAGTGACATCAGTTTACCCCAAAGTGGCATAGATTTGAATGTCAAAACGCAGAGAAAGGCTATTCTCTAGGGATGCAGATATGTACATTTAGGCCGATAATCGATAATTATTTAACACTGGAAGCCGATAATTGATATATCAGAGCAACCCAGAAAAGAGTTTTTAATAGCCAGATGTCTAACATGTCAAGACAAAATATCGGCTTTAAAACAATATGCCTTTGTTCCTATAATTTACCCATCATAAATATCTTCATACTGTATACTTACATTAACAGTGTTTTACTAATAAGTGAATGATGATGACAGAACGACAGTATTGTACTGGGTTTTTAAGTGTGAGCAGTGTGCAGTTGAAGTGGTTTAACCAGAGAAATAGATTCAAAATTTATCCCCTATAATTAACACTCAAAATGACCATCTATCGTCTGATGCTGATATGGATGATAATTTATCACGCATCCCTAGTTTACTCCCTTTGTTGGAATTCTCTATGCATTTTATAATGTGCATTCAACAGCCCAGTGTCGTGTGTTAGAACCTCAGATGTAAATGAAGCAATTCCATCCGTCATGTCAACCTGATCACTACTGTTAGGATTCATGTGTGAGCATAGGAGAACATTCAGCTCCATTACCTCCAACATCATTTGAGTGGAATCAGTGTGATGTATAGTTTCTTAACAGCCTTTAGATCTCTGCAGGAAAGCACAAGATGCTGAGTTCACTGCAAGCAAATGCACATTCTAGTCCAGTTAAATAAGGGTGAGGTCGCTGCGGTAATTTTGAGTTCCAACAACAGTTAATCACATCAAAGTGGAGTCTCTTTTCAAAAATGATTTTTGCTCTCAGACGCCACTTAATTTGCATCCAGGAAATGGACTTGCAACAATAATTTGCATTAATATCACTAAATGAGCTTGCTTTTATCTACATTGTCATATGATTCATACTGTGTTCAACACACATAACAATCAAATCTGGGTCATTTTTTAAGAATGGGACATGTCTGCGTTTTCTTCCAATTACACAAATGTAGCAGAGAACCAAATGAGCTTTAGAAATGGCTTTTGTGGTCGAAGTCTTTCATAATGACATGATTTTCTGTGTGATCCCCACATGTATAAAAGAAAGCTATTAAACCTTTTCCTTCTGATGGTCGAAAACCTCTCTAGTCCGAAACCATCAGTGCTCTCATTATATAGCGCACACAAATCTTTAATGAGACATAATATGTGTGAAACACTGCATATGTGCACACTGAATAAAATCTGTGGCACTTATGTGAAAGAATATGCATTACACAACAGACACTTCATACTTCACAGTAGCATGTGTTGTGATGCCAGACATTGCGAGTTATAGCAACAAGTTATCTCAAAATATGGTTGTTTAAATTGCATGTAGTTGTCTAGCACGGGTGCGTGAAATGACGAGGGAATGTTGAAGCGTTTTGTGGTGTATTCTCATATATTCTTGCTCTAGAATAGCAGCGTGTGAATTCACTTCCTGGAAGTGCAGCTCTGGTGAGAAATGATAGATGCCCGCTGATATGCAGCAAAGCCAAACTATCCCCGTCAGCATGTGGGTGTGTGTTTCTAATGATAGACGTGACATTACCATGACTGTGTTACCGCTCTGTCAACATTACCAGCAGAGAACTTCCACGAAACGTCTCTATCAGGTAGAGTAAAGAGAGTAAAACCACAGTACAAATCTAAGAGACCTTCAGATTCCTGTAGCACACAGCATTAGCAGATCAAAAGGTTGTGTGTTTGATTCCCAGTGAACATACATGCTGATATAATGTTCTGTATAGCTTGAAAACACTTTTAGCCTCTGCCAAATGCATCAAAATGTAAGAAAGTTTTTACAAACTCGTCATTCAGTCATTAAACTATTACTGTCTGTAGGATTGTGTGCAAAATTGTGTGCATGTGTAGTTTTGCAAAAAATGTAGAGTATACTCCAAAGATCTCTGCGTAACTACCTGACCTTCCATCTGTAAAGTCCTAAAAAGTAAAGCATGAATCAGAAGTTAAATCTGCCTCGGTTTTTAACATCTGTTCTGACTCACTGTTTATATTTCTGGTGGAACTTGCTGAATAGAGCTTGCAAGGAGATGAGGTATGTGCCAACAGTGTAGCGTACTGCACTAATATGACATAATAAAAACAGTTTGTAGTAGTCTACACTTGTGCTTCTTTACAACAGTGTTTGCGGTTAAAAGAGGAAACGAATGAGGGAACAGAACATTCTCTTCGAGGTTACTAAGAACCTGAATGTGTTTTATACTGAAGAGAGAGAGAGAACACATGACCCTCACTCATATCATTCTAAAGCCCTGAAACACCACGAGATGAGCAAAGAAATGAATCCTCTCTGTCAGCTGCTCCAGAGCTTCAGTCTTGATGTTTCAGTCCTAACATCTACTGATGCTCTAAACCACAACAACACTGATAAAATCACACTCTTAAAGGGGTCATATGTCGCGAATCCGTGTTTTTCAGTTGCCCATGCATTTATTAGACACATAACATTGCCAAAATTCAAGTGTGGGAACAAAAGATGAATTCTATCTAAAAGCGAATGAAACACCTAGTGTAACCATCTTGACTAAGATCGCCCAAATGTAGCCTCAAGTAAGGTGGTGTACCTGTCAGTATAATGGACAATACACAGATATACGGAAAATGTTCTATTGAAAAATCATGTCCATACACCTGACGTCTGACGATGAGAAACTGGCATGTGTGTTAGCTGCACAATATGTGTCTGCCTCTCACAACAAAAGAGAAAACAATCAATCTGCCCTGGGGCCCGGTCTTCATACCTCACTAACTCAGTTAGCTGAATTCAATTGTTGACGATTTCGCATGATCGTGGATTGTTCGGTTCTTCAACGCTCCACCTGGACTTGTTGTCTTAGCAACAGGTCCGTTAGCTTATATCTGCTCGGGAGAAGGCTTATTGGATGTAAACTGGATTAGATCGCGGCAATGACGCAATCAAGTCGTTTTCATTTGTACAAAAGCATCTTGTTGCGCAAGGTACAGGATTAATAGAAAAAGTTTTGTGAATTTAACATGTAATAAACGCAATGTTTTATTTTTCGATTTTTTTATTTGGATTTTTTTTATTTACTGTGAAAAGTTTTCAGTGAGGACCGAAATAAATAAATGAATGGATGTCTTGTGAATGAGATATTTGGAATATTAATTTATCGGACTGTCATATTAAATATATATAAAACACAGACATATATGTACATATACTTACGGAATTTATAAAAATCCAGTCTGTCCTACCATTTGCAAATTTGTGGTATTTCAATCTCTTAAAACTCCAGTTTATAACAGTTTTCTTTCTATCAATAAATATTATTTAAGGAAAATAAAGATTCTGCATCCATGATCATGTCAATGAGTATATGTCTTGATTGATGTCAAAGACTGCATCATAAACCTCTGAGGCCTTTTCTGAAAATAAATTATACTATTTGCAGGTAATAATAATAATTGTAATATTAGTAATAGTATTAAGTAAAAATTAATTGAATCAATAAGGAATCTGTGACGTGCAAGTGACGTGATCTGACAAATATTTTCAACCTTCACGGAAGACGAGAATTGCGCGGCCCGACTGTCATACTTGAAGTTGAGTATTGTGCTTATTTACATAATACAAGTTCTTGCCAGATATAAGATAAAAGTATTAATATATTATATATAAAGAATTCAAAACAACAACAAAAATACTAATAATTAACAATACTAATAAACTGGTTATAGTTTGTCAAAAATATTCTGCTTATTTACATTTACTTACCATTTAACTTGAATGACTATTTCTTAGGAGAAAAGTAAGATATTTCTACGAATGATATTGCTATAAATATACCACCCTAGAGAAATACGACCATCGGACCATCCCAGCTCAGACCACTACATCCCCAGCCAAGGGCAAAGACGGACTACTTTTCACATTAATGCTGAAGTTACACTTGGTATTTAATGCTAAACTTACATCACATGACAGAAGTTTGTTCCTCTATTCTCTGGTGTAGATCGTGGAGTGGGACCGGGTTGAACCTGCACGGTTTTCGTTGAGTGTGACTTTCTGGGTTGCAGAAGGTGGGCTCTCCCTCTTCCTCGTGGATGTTTGCTCGGTGGCTTTTGGTCGGGGTCACTGAGTGCAGCTATGACACGTCAGAGGGGATCTGGCCCTCCCGGCTGAGCCTGGTTTCTCCCGGGTTTTTTTTCTCCATTAATCAATCATTGGAGTTTGGATTCCTCGCCACAGCAGGGCAGTGTTGGCTTGCTCACCGGGAGACTGCGTTTATTTATCTATTAATTAGATATTATTTATTAGAATGATCTTGCTTGTTCTATAAACACCATGTGCTGTGTTTTACCTTTTCTGTTTTTCCTGTTTGCTCATGTAAAGCTGCTTTGGAACAATGCACATTGTGAAAAGCGCTATATAAATAAACTTGAATTGAATTAAAACAGTTGTGAAATATTTCAGTTTATAAACTTTGCTTACCTCACTTTCTCCGACCGTTATAACTGAAGGCTTGTGTAAAGCCCGCCTTTTTTCATTTGATTGACCAGAACGCCCTTCTGCCTTCATTTGATTGGCCCTCTCTATACAAGCGCTCTCAGACGGGTGAGGAAGATCAGTCTTTATCTGTTTCATTTTTCTCATTAATTAAGTCATTTATTATATGTCATTTTAACAATTTCTGAAATTTAGAGGAACAATTTGACAATGTGATGGAGGATCTTTAGTGTAACAATGGCTGTAAATAATAGTGTGTATAATGTTTACACACAATCCTATAAAAGTTCGAGTCATTGGACAACTGAGGCTTTCTGCGACCAAATAATGAAGCTTTGCCTCAGAAGATGATCTGTGCTGCTTTCATTTTATAAACAGCTGGTAATGATTTATCCACAAGTCATCACATAATAAACATTTACAATGTGATATTCAAATAAAATATATTTCACCACCATAGATAATCCTTAAATTAAACATGTTTTTTGAATCATGGTAACCAAAATTTATCCAGTGTTTTGCTACAGTGAATATTGCTCATCATCATCACCACTTTTTGTAGTTAAACTGGTTTTATAAAAGGTAATGTTTAAAAGATTTACAGACACGTCATCAATCCACAAAACATCACCTGAAGAGCTTTATTAATCAGTTCTGTGACATTAAAACAACAACATGTGAGAACTGTAAAGTTTCAATCACATGCCCATGAATGAGACACATCAAAGCATAAACATATAAACACAAATATATATACAGTATGAATATTACACAATTCAGATTCATATTTTACATGTTTCTTCAGAGTCCACCATCCTGATGAAAGATTTAAATGGTCTTCGTCTTCATCATCATCATCATCATCATCTTTGTCGTCGTCGTCCTCAGCCCAGATCACATATGTGTGTGTGTGTGTGTGTGTGTGTGTGGAAGGGTGATGTTTCTCAGACATGCTGAGAACACATTCACATTCAGAGCAGATGGGATTCCGACGCTGTGGGAGTTTGGACAGCAAGATGTGCTGATCTGCTTGGAAATCTGAGAGTCAGTCAATCTCCAGCCCACAGGGCCTCAGATGTACAGAGATCCATCAGCCGGACCCACGTAACCCACTCCTATCAGCAGAACATCGATGAGGGTCCAGATGCCCAGACCACCAAAACTGAAGAGCTTCCCCAAACCTTCTCTCCACTGACCCAGATAGAAGCGATCCGCACCGAACCCGCCCAGAGTGATGCTGTGGAACGACAGATACATGACTAAATAAACATCATGACAATAAACTGTGCAATAGACCAAGGGTTTTTAAACGGGGGTCCGGGGACCCCAGGGGTACTCCAGAAGGTTGCAAGGGGTCCCCCAAAAAAATGATAAAAGTCCACAGTGTTTATTTGCTTATTTTTGTAATGGATAGTTTGCAGAAACAATATTTAAATCTTTCTATTTCGTTTTTCTCACTATAGTTTCTTTCTTTGGACTCTCTCAATTTCTTTGAAATTGTTGGTAACTATTTAGGTTTAGAAACTATGTGTTGTCTTTATAATATCCTATTTACTTTTTATCTAACAAATTTTAAATGTTACTTTACACAAACAAAATATAGATTAATATATCTTTTAGAAAAGGGGGTTCATTATATATATATATATTATTATATATATTTATTTCTATCAAACTTTAACACGACTCAGCATAGTTGTAAAGCAGCTTTACAGTAAACGGACACAAGGAAAAACAGAAAATGATGAAATCCAACCACTACACATCAGAACATCTCAGAGAACCAAACCCACACTTGTGTTTCACAAAGCATTACAACATCTCACCCACAGCCCTGTCATTAAGCCAGAATCAGATTATACTGGATTTCATTTTGCATGATCATTAATCGGAAACAAATACACACAATTACGCTTCAGACACGGCCGACTTTATCAACAGCTGTCAATCATAGAACATGCTGAAGTCCAGTTTGTCATAAAACAGAAACAGAATCATCACACCTGTCATGAGAAGGGTTAAAATGAAAACACAAGAGGGTCATAATAACAGGGTCCGAGTGTTAAATCACCTGAGCGCAAGGGCCGTTGACCACTTATATCCTCCAGTCCAGTTACAAAACAAACGCTTCTGAAACTCTCTCCGGCCTGTTGACACAATAACACACGAAACACATTCCAACTGAGAAAGACTCTCATCCAAAAACAGTTTTGTATCTGTGCTTCATTCACACAGACACGGGGGCCAGTATATATTGATCTAGTGGATCATCAGGCAGCTCGTACCTAAGCAGTGCGCGAGCTCCAGAACCACACAGGTGGCGTTATATCGCCTGCGCGGACACGACACCGTCATACAGCTGGTGGAATTAGAGCAGAGATACTGAGACGCGTCCAACTGCCAGCAGAAACGACAATCCACCGTCAGTGTGAAGTTCTGCTGCTGCTCACCTGACCCATTCTGAGAAAAACAAATGATCGAATAACATAAAACAATCTCGCTAAAGAATTGAATTTTAAACGAGGTTTCACATATTATTTCTATGTGCTATTTATAGCTTCACATGCTGTTCACATGGAAACACAGAGCACATGCAGCGTAATCAACATGTTGGATGTCAAACCTGACAGGTAGCAATTTTCACGACCCACATCAAAACATGAAAAAAATAAATCTCACCACGCAACGGACGCCGGGTCTGGTGTTGCAGGTGAAGTTGGTTGGCTGGCCGTAGCTGCAGTTGTGATGGTACGCGCAGCTGATGCATTCAGCAGGAAGTTTAGTGCAGAGACCGTCACTGGGACATCTCGCTGTGTAGTTCTCTCCGGTGACCGCTGACGACACTGAACACAAAACACACAATCCATTTTAAAGCAATAAACCACCTAAAACTCCACTGCTGCTTTAATGGGTTCAAGAGTCACCTGAGGACGCTGTCAGGGCGGCCGGGCTGCTCATCACAGGCTTCTGCTGGGCCGTGTACGGCGGTTCCTGACCCACATGAGGAGAGCTCAGATACCCTGAGAGAGAACATTCATACATTCAATACTGTGATGCTATTAAAGGGACAGTTCACCCCAAAACATATCTGTCATCACTTAATCACTCTCACACAAAGGAAGATATTTGTAAGAATGTCAGTAAGCAGTCAGTAACCCATAGTATTTCTTTTTGGTTTGGTCCCTGACATTCTTACAAATATCTTCCTCTGTGTTAAGCAGGAAAAAAATGTATACAGGGTTAGAACACCTGAGGGTGAGTACACGATGACGGATTTTTCTTTTTTGGGTGAACTGTCCATTTAAGTCTTTGTTATTGTGTAGTGTTTATGTTTATTATCTTTGCCGTTTCATTTGTATTTCCTTGTGTTGTCATTTACTGTCTTTCTCGTGTATGGAATAGACAGAATGAGAACGTCATTGTTCATTGGTCCGGTTGACAATAAACATCTTGAATGACGGTGAAATCTAACGATACTGTGATGTGTGCTGTACTATAACACTATAATATTTAATAATATTAATTCACCATATTTATTTTTCCTGTCTATAAAGCACATGGTAGTTTTGTTGCGTTTTATTTCATTCAGAATTGAAGTGACATGACATGAGCACGTCAGTGTTTGTGTGTTGAGAACCGAAGCTGCAGTCTTACCGATCACACATGTGAAGTAAATGTCCAACAGCAACACAACTGTGATCACACATGAGCTCATGATCTTCCGTCCGCGTTCAAAAACCCATTTAAACCCGTCTGCTGCCATCCCGAACCTTCCGACGCTCCTCTAGGAACTCAACTTCCGCTTGCGTAAAGCGCTCGCGCAAGCTGACGTAAACATAATAAAAGTCCTCTTAAAAAGACAACGAAAAATATGTCATTTTACACTTACTTGCCATGCTTATAATCCTTTAAAAACAATCAAATGTAACATAGGGTTTCATCGCATTGAACATAGGGTTTCATAAAAATTCTAACATGTATATATTTCTTTTAAATAGTAAAAAAAGAACAAGGGCCTACCACTGTTATATGATAAATCTATGTCTAAACAGTCTTCTTGTAAATACTATATTAATCCAGTATGGTACATGAATTAAAGTGGTACCACAGTACATCACAACGATTTACCATAGTATGATTCTTTATTTCTGGATATTACAATATTTATTTTTTAAAGATATATATCATTCAGCACATGCTCAATATTAAAGTAGCAGAGTATTACCACATGAAACTTTAGAATGTTTTTGTAGGGATCAAAATAAAGCCAAGATGAGTTTGATTCTGAGATTATGAATCAAATCATAAAGATTGTAGAACCATGTTTTTTTCAAAATTATTTGTATAAGCAGAAATGGTCAAATCTTGTGAGTGAGAGATATGATTTGAATGTTTCCATAATACAGTTTAACATTCAAAAAGAAAGCAGATAGAGAAGTTTTGCTTTTAAGAGTCTTTATTCTAAACCTTCAGGTCACATACACAAACCCATGACATCATTTTAACCTTCATTCACATGACAATTCACTTTTCACTACAGAGTCAAACTG
>CM056461.1:671655-694155 GCA_029783895.1 Triplophysa bombifrons
AACACACAAGAGACTCACAGCAAACACACTGCACAACAAAACTACCTGTTGACAAACTCTGACGGCTTCTTGACATCACCGCGTCGCGCGTCCGTCACGTCTCTGTCCGCTTTCACGTCATCATCCTCGTCCTCGTACACATCATCCGCTCCCTCGTGTTCCAGATCTCCAATCAAACACAGTTTCATCATGTTCAGTTTCACCACCTCGCAGAACGGCCGTTTCCAGCCCATCGCACACGCACCGATTCAGCAGCATCCCGTCAGGCATCGCGAGCATCTCTTCGATCGTCGCTTTGCACCGCGACGAACATTTCCTGCCGTTAAACAGCTGTCCGCAGCGGGACAGGTACGCCGTCAGTGACGACCGGCAGCCGGGCTTCGCCCTCGCAACGCTGCCGGGCTTCGGTTGCAGCCCATCCCGTCGGCTCCAGCGGGATGCGTCCGCGGCAGACACGGCTCGATGGCGCGTTTGGCCCGTGTGCACTCGGCGTCCCTCGCGCAGTCGCAGGTCTCGAGGTCCGCTCCACCGGCGGGTCTGGTTGAGGCGGACGAGCGCGCTGATGCAGTGGCTCGGACACGTGACGACCGCGTGCCGCGGATGTTCCCGTCGCACGCGATGAGGTATTGATCGTACGCGAGTTCGCAATCGCGCTCTTTATGACACCTGAGCAGCGCCTGCCAACAGACGAGCTGCGCGTGCAGCGTCACGAGGAACGAGAGGAGGAATGCGACGGGAACGAGGCGTCTCTCATCTCAGCGCTTCTCTTGACGGTCTCACTTGACACTCATGCCGTTAGTCCGCGTTAGTTCGGTCCTCTGCGGATCTGCTCGATCTGCTACGAGATACAATGAAATAACATCGTCTTGAGTTCTACGAGAAGTTTTTCTAAAACGAACTTCTTCACCAAGTCCTCAAGAGTTTTCCGTGAGATCGGATTTCTTCCCAAACCTTCGGAATTCTCTGGAAGTGACTATCGGACATTTCTAACTCCTCGCGCTGTTTTATGTTTGAATTCTTGATGTTATTTTGATGCGTCCCGCATGTCTTTGTCTCTCTGGTGTTTTCATGCTCTGCCGGGCACGAGACCCTCTCACAGAGGACCCCTCACTCCAAAACCCTTCTGAAAACCCTTACCCCCTTCTCTCTCTCTCTCTCTCTCTCTCTCTCTCTCCTCTCTCTCTCTCTCTCATCTCTCTCTCTCTCTCTTCTCTCTCTCTCTCTCTTCTCTCTCTTCTCATTCACTCTCTTCTCTCTCTCTCTCTCTTCTCTCTCTCTCTCTCTTTCCTCTCTCTCTCTCTCTCTCTCTCTCTCTCTCTCTCTCTCTCTCTCTCTCATTCATTCACTCTCTCTCTCTCTCTCTCTCTCTCTCTCTCTCATGTCTCTCTCTCTCTCTCTCTCTCTCTCTCTCTCTCTCATTCATTCACTCTCTCTCTCTCTCTCTCTCTCTCTCTCTCTCTCTCTCTCTCTTCTCTGTCTCATTCATTCACTCTCTCTCTCTCTCTCTCTCTCATTCATTCTCTCTCTCTCTCTCTCTCTCTCTCTCTCTCTGTCTCATTCATTCACTCTCTCTCTCTCTCTCTCTCTCATTCATTCACTCTCTCTCTCTCTCTCTCTCTCTCTCTCTCTCATTCATTCACTCTCTCTCTCTCATCTCTCTCTCACTCACTCACACACTCTCTATCTCTCTCTCACACTCTCTGGTCTCTCTCAACTCATTTTTCAAAACATCTCTCTCGCTCGCTCACTCACTCGCTCGCTCGGCTCACTCACTCACTCACTCACTCACTCACTACAAACCACACACTCTCTCTCTCTCTTCATTACAGATTCTGTTGTTCCATTGGTTTTAAGTAGAGACTGAACTGAGGTGGGAATTCCCTTTTCCATAGTAACACAGTTTTTGGCAGAGCTCACCTCCTGTACAGGATAAATAAAATGTTTATACATTTCTGTGTGGTCTCTCTCACTGCAATCGAGTACAAAACCCCATCAGGGAAGAAGAGAGAGAGAAGACGAGAGAGAGAGAGGAAGCAGTGAGAGAGAGAGAGGAAAAGAGAGAGAGATGGAGAGAGAGAGAGATGAAAGAGAGAGAGAGAGACGAGAGAGAGAGAGAGGAACAGTGAGAGAGAGGGGAAAAGAGAGAGATGGGAGAGATGGAGAGAGAGAGAGAGGAACAGTGAGAGAGAGAGAGAGAGGAAGAAAGAGAAGAGATGGAGAGAGAGAGGAAAAGAGAGAGAGAGAGAGAGAGAGAGAGGGGAAAAGAGAGAGAGAGAGAGAGAGAGAGCCAGGCACACATTCCTCAGATTGAAAGCTCAACATCTGCAAACTACTTCTTCAATTTAAAGCGCAGAATAACAAATCTGTTTCTCTTTAGCTCAAACCCAAGAACAAGCCCTGTATAAACGACGCTCACCCGGCGGGTTTCAGGGCCGACCCTCCCGGGCTCTTTTGGGGAGTTTAATCACCCCTCTGGATAAGAAAGAGGCCACAAAAGTCTTTTCTGGACCGTTTCACCCTCTTTGTGTCCGACTGACCATGCGGCAGCCCGGAGGCCCATCAATAGAGAGACTTTCCACAACAATATATTTTACTGCTCTGTGCTTTCACAGGACACTTGAGATCAGTCATTCTCTCCCATTCACATGTAAAACACCAGAAGAACCGCCGACTTCACCCATGAAGAAAAAACTAGATTAAAATATTAGCATTTATATAACATAATCACGTCTCAACTTGATCTCGTTGTAATTGGTGAAGAGTCTGGAGGTGTAAAAGTAGATTTTAGATAGTAAATGTGAAGGGAAAGGTTTGAGTTGATATTGACTCTCAAACATCTATTTCTCTGAAGCTCTTCATTAAATCTCAGTGATGTAAGAATCTCGTGTAAGATTTTTCTATCAGATGTGCTGATGCTTGTGTTCTTAACCTCACCAGAAACCGGAAGTGAGGTCATCGATGAACATGTTCTTCAGACTGATGTGTTAGTGTGTTGATAATGTCTCCCCCCTGCTGTTCACTCTCTGTACAACACACCACATCAAATCACAACTCTTAGTACAAATTTTATGTTTATTACAGTTCAACAGTCATGAAGGTCTAGAAATGACAGCAGAATAAATACAGGAATACATAACATCGGTTCACTGCGGGCGTACATACATAGATAATCATCTATCAGGTGAAATACAGTTAAAGGGAGATCAACATCGACCCTGTTCAGACTTCTGTTCCCCGTTTATTATTATTGGCTGTCAGCTCTGTCCTGTATCAGGATCAGTTATATTGCTTTATTTATTTGCGAATATCACTAGACGGAAGCAGCTTTTATTACAAAACCACAATCCTCCGCATGGCTTCATCCAGACGACTATCACAAGTCACAACAAAAGTGCCTCAATGTTATTTCCTTTCGTAAATAAAAGTATGAAGTTGCGCGTCACACTTGGTACTGACTCGGCTCGTGTACGCAAACACAATTCACACAGATTGTGCTCTCAGAGATGGAGAAGCTCGGTCCACAAGAGGAAAAACTAACAGACCACACCGAACCATCTGCACAAAACAATGAAAGGTCAAAGGGCACAGGGTCAAAGGTGCAGAAACATCAACTCACGCTATTGCTTGAATAAACTCTAACAGCTCATCATCACACATGAAATCAAACAACATATGTGTGACGATCAGAACTCACGTGATGTGACATGTGATTCATGACAATAACCCCCCCATGTCTCATCTGCATATAGAGTTTCTTCATGATAAATAAACTCATTTATCAAACAGCAGGCACACCAGACGTGTTCACTCCTAAAAACATCATGAAAAACAACAGGTCACATTTAATATGGATGACTGACACATGCGGCGAGCGAGCGATGATGATGATGAGAAGAGAGAGACCATCACATGAGTGAACACTTCTCAGCGGAGTTCTTCAGGTCCTCGAGTGTGGCCTGAGCTTTACCCTTCAGATGACCAACGTCCACGTTCTGAATGTTGGTCAGATGTCCCAGGACAGACTGCTTGTGCTCTTCCTCCTGGTTATCTTGAGCGATCATCTTGGCCAGCTCAGTGGGAAGCTCAACGTCATCCTGTGCAGCCTGAATCTGCGTGTCATCCGTCTCGTTCTGAATCACATCACAGAACAGCGAGTCAAATATACATGTTAAACACACAGAAAAGACTTTTGTTTTAGAGGATTCCACATTTAACGCAACCACCTGATATCACCACAGTCATGACAGAGACGGACTCATTCAACAAAAACAAAATCACCCTGAATCACAAAATGATTTTTGAACATGCCTCTGGAGGGGCGTGTCCTTGAAGTAAAAGAAGCAGTGAACTGACGAACATCAGATGATTGTTATGAAGGGGATGTACCTTTGGTAATCTGTATTTGTCTCTGAAGTGAGTTCTGAGCGTGGCTCTCTCAGCTTTCCGCTGGGCAAAATTGGCATCTCGCTCTTGCCTGTATGAGACGAAACACACATCCAGTCATCTGAGGGTTGGAACATAATGGGTTCGTCTAAATTCTTGTTTCCTCTCCTCGTGTCTCAACTGAACCTCTCAGGACGTGACGGAGGAATTGAAAGAAATGACATGGGCTTTCCTCGCTCACTGCATAAAACTCATTCTTCATCACTAAATATCCAGATCTATGTTAGGCTACACATCAATATTAAAGGTACTGCTTTCAATTTGTGTATGACATCGGAGGAAGAGAATTTATGTGTGCGTCACATTCAGTTGATAAAACCCTGGTGTGACTCATGACTCCTCAGAAAGCCGCTTAAAGAAATAAGACATCCTACAAGATGGCTGAACGCGACAGGTTTCCAACAGGGTCTGGCTGCAGCCGATGGGCCGAGTGGAGCTCCACTCGAAAGCGGAAATACTTCACCTCCACTCGAAGCCCGAGCGGATACGTCACCTAATTCTGACCTCAACCTGGAAGTCACTTATGAAACGGAGCTGTTTTAATTGCAATAAATACTTGAAATGTTTTAATGCTACAAAATGATTGTTTAAATGTTAATAAATACCTTTATGTTACTAAATCCAGACATTGCTTCCAGGTTTGTATTAATAAAGTAAATATTATAACAGTTAGCAGTGAACAATAAATGAAACATCAAATAAATTATTTTTTATAAATAATTTTATAAAAGAAAAATGTGAACACAAATAATTTAGGAATTTTATATCTAAAGCAAAATAACATACAAAACAACCACAGTAAAATGTTGAATAATTTCCTCAAATTAAGATCTTATTGTTTTGAGTAAAAAACAAAAAACTATATTTACAAAACACATCAACTGCAACTACAGTAAATAACAATCAACGAACGTTCATCTCTTTCTTCTTCTTTGTTTTTAATGGCGGGTCACTACAAACATGTTTAGTTGTATATTGCCACCTGCGGTATCAGTGTGTGTAACGTCAGGGTTTTCAGTACTTCATTGGATTATATTAAAAAATGTGATTTTCTAAACCTGTATTTTAAAGAAAGTCTTGCAACATCAGCTAACATTGGCGAGACATCAATATTGATCTTCGAAAACATATAAAACCATGGTATTTGTTCATCCTTTTAGCTTATTGTCAAGGAAGCCATATATGTTGTGCTTGCATTGCTCGTTAAGACAGTGTCAGTCTGCAAGAAGTGTAGGGAAGCTGAGATAAAACTACCCGAGTTAAAGTTCGAACTTCGGAGAGCTCAGTGACGACATTTTGTCCTTTCTTTATTACTAAGTGGTTTGTGACGTATTTCCTGTTCAAAAGTGGAGCTCCACTCTCCCCATCGGCTGCAGCTAGACTCCTCCCTGAGAACGAAATTTGCGATCGTTTTAACTTCCGTATTCAGACACATTACGGGCTCTCCCTCTTCCTCGTGGATATTTGCTCGGTGGCTTTTGGTCGGGCTCACTGAGTGCAGCTATGACACGTCAGAGGGGATCTGGCCCTCCCGGCTGAGCCTGGTTTCTCCCGAGGTTTTACATTTACATTGAGTCATTTAGCAGATGCTTTTATCCAAAGCGACTTACAGGTGGGGTAGTCAATAGAAGCAATTGGGACAGCATAAGTACAACAAAAGCATAAGTGCAATCAAAAAAAAGAGGACTGGTCTCATATAACCTAACACAGTATACAGAACGAAACTGCGTTGGACTCAATTAGACACACACACTATTAATCGATTACACTTACGACTTTCAGATGATTCTCAAACTGCAACAAACTGCTTCTCCATTAATCAATCATTGGAGTTTGGGTTCCTCGCCACAGTAGGGCAGTGTTGGCTTGCTCACCGGGAGTCTTCATTTATTTATTAATTAGATATTATTTATTAGAATGATCTTGCTTGTTCTATAAACACCATGTGCTGTGTTTTACCTTTTCTGTTTTTCCTGTTTGCTCATGTAAAGATGCTTTGGAACAATGCACATTGTGGAAAGCGGTATATAAATAAAATAAACTTGAAACTTGAAACATTTTCGAGTGAAATTAGTTAACTGAGTTAACGGATGCTCCGCCCAAGCCGTCTAATTTACCTCTTTTCAGATAGATAGTCATGTCAGGGACGGAAGTGCATTTTCAGATTTTAATTGAAGATTATGAGGGCACATGAATTTTAAAAAGAAACTCACCCACATTGATAAGATATTTACAATAGACGCTGCAAAATTTCATGTAAAAGTAAGAATTTCACTGGGACTTTAAACCCCAAACCTTCTTTCAGGTTACTTCAGAGGGATTCAAATAAAGCAATAAAAAAGGCTTGAAAGCGTTTGAGAGCTGACAGTGGACCGGTGGGATTTAGACTCACGCTGACTGTTTGGCTGACGCTCACCCAGCATATATAGTTCACCATTACACACGACTGCTTCAAATAATCCCTCATGTGTAAAAACTGACTGAATTAAAGTAGCTGTTCACACGGCTGTCTCACAGTTAAAATCGCCTCTCTAAAGAAATGATTTGGATTAACATCATGAGGATGAACTCAGCGGTCTGTGAAATCAGAATTGTCCAAAAACCGTGTCGCGCACTAACACCTGCTCCAGCTGCACTGCTGACGCTCCTTTAATAACACAAAACATCTGGTACTGATGCTCCTCACAGACTCACATTTGATTGTTGTTCATATTATGGGGCATTAACAAATTTTACAAATCTGTTAAAGGGGTCATATGACACGATCAAAAGGAATATTATGGTTTGTTTTAGATGAAATGCAATATGTACACACAATTTAATGTTCAGAAACGCTGTATTTAAACACACCGTACCTGTTTGTGTCTCCTCTCTGAAAAGTGAGGTGTGCTCTGATTGGCCAGTTCACCAGTAGGCTATGTGGTGATTGGTGGAATACTGCAAGCGAGTGAAGGAAATGTAACACCTCTGACCATATTTGAAACATCAGATTCCTCTTCAATTGTACTGACAGCAACACAACCTTACTTGTGTATACATTTGGGCGGTCTTAGTCAAATCAGACCACCAACTGATGTAGATTTGTGGAGGTGTGGATACAACAGGCGTTTCATTTGCTTTTAGATAGAATGCATCTGTTGTTCCCACACTTTCATTTCAGCAATTTTGCGTGTCTAATACATGCATTGGCAATTTATAACACGCCAAATACACAGAAAAACACGTATTCATGCCATATGACACCTTTAAATCAGTCACTGTATGTCAGTTGTTCTACTAAGAATGAGTTTATTGTGCTATATTGTGGTTGTCTGAATGTTTGTCGGGTCCCTCAGACAATGATTTTACACCAGATGGAGACACAATTCTCTGTGGGTTTACTCTGTGTATTATAAATGTGGTATTACTATATAGCTGCCAAATTAACTAGCACTCATTTTAGTTTGAGCTCTACTACAGTACACAATGGAATACCAGACCCCGATGTACCAAGTAGCCTACTTATAAGGGTTTTTCATCTCATTCTATTATTTTTCATTATGTTGGGTTAATATGCTTAAAACCGACATGTACACTGCAATCATTCATTGATAGCATTTAAGAACTCACGCAATAATATATTGTTATATAATTTATGCACACGTATAACATTTAAACAAATGCTGACACTAAATGTATTTTGAGATCAATCTCTCAGTGCCTCAACTGAATCTCTCTATAACAAAAGTCATTTGGAGTAAAGTAGTTTGACGAATAACCTTAAATATTATTCACAAACGAAAGAGCGGCGATTTCCCTGAGCGAAATGAGCAGCTGCGCGAGACACTCAGCGGAGCGCGAGTAATGCGCGCGCCTCTCCAAACGCGCACGACCCCTTCATCTCCAACAACACTGAAACACGTCATGATGTGTGAGAATTACACGCTTAAATCGGGTAAGAATGAAGGTTTGTCTTACTTCTCCTCCTCTAGTTGTTGTTGATATTGTTCAAACTCTTCTTCAGTCATTCCTTTAGCTGCCGCCTCAGATTTCTCTCCGTCTGGTTTCTCTTCTGTCAGACCTCCTGTCAGATTCTTCAGTTGACCGCCCACCACGTGTTTCACCATAAACGCCATCGTCCAACTGCTAAATATTCTTCTTATTGGCGAACTTTTTTTATCCGAGACAATGTTTAATTCCAGTGATAGGGAGAGAGATGTGAGCGCGTGTACGCCGCTGAGGTGAATGCATCTCTTGTCTTGTGAGTGAGTCACAGCATCGACTCGATCCAACATCCTCCCAATCCCGTTTTTCCACCCTCCCAATCCCGTTTTTCCACCCTCCCAATCCCGTTTTTCCACCCTCCCAATCCCGCACATTTGTGGATTAACGTTTTTTTTTCCACGGGTGCGCGTGACATGTCAGAAGCCATCGTGTTTCGCTTTTCTATGTTCGTAACGGAGTGACAGGAACGTATTTGGAGCGCGTAAATCAGCGAGTTAAACGTTTATTTGTTTCTTAAATTTCAAGTTTTATCTTTGAAGTTTTATACAATTCCAATGTCTTGTTGCCAGCGTTGTTAGTTTATTTGTGGAAAATCTCAGAGTTACTGTGCAGGCCACGCGCGAAAACCGCCATCCGCACCTCCACCTCATATGAAATCAGCAAAATTGCACAGGCACACCAATAAATAATCTTATACATTTGTCGTTCATATGTTTTAAATGTTATTTGACTGTAAAATATGAAGGTAGGTTATGTTTATAGGTGGCTGTGTGCTATTTTTTTTTCTCTTTTGATTATCGTAATTAGAAAATAAATATGACCTCAGGTTTTGCAGTCAGAATTCAATCTGGGACTGGGAATTTTCACTTTAAATGTCTATCACAAATGCATGAACATTACAAACACTTATACCATGGTCTGTTTAAATACTGGATTCTGATTGGATGGAAGGTGTGCATTAAAACCCTTTAACGCATGGGTAGCTCCAGTCAGTTGATTACATTTGAAATAAATGTAATTTTCACCTGTTTGTTCTAAAATTACACTGTTAACATCAATAAAAGCTTTAACTCGGCAAATGACCATGGTATAAAGGGGATAATACACAAGAAGCCATCTGTTAAGTAAGGGATAATGTACAGGCAGCCGGTTGTTATTGCAGAAATAAACCCCGACAGTGTGATCAGGACGTCTTTTATCACACTGAAGGGGTTTATTTCGCGATAACAGGCGGCTGCCTGCTTATTACACAACGCCTTGCCTCATGAGAATAAGACTGGACGATGTTCAAACGTCATGAACAGGCAAATTGGTTTAATCATTTGTAAATATAATGTCATATATGTTATTAAAAGACATATTTATAATTAATGTTTGTGTAATATTAAACCGTACCTCTCAAAATTATTCGCTGAATCCGGGTTACAGGGTGTTATTAGTTTTGAGTGGTTGTTATTTGAAAATAACAACCTTTGGAATGTCCCGACTGGCCAATAAGAATCAAGCATTCAAATGAGCCGTGCGTTAAAGGATTTTAATGCACTTCACGGAGGCCTCCACATTGTGCATTAAAACACTATAGTGCATGACTAGCTGTGGATTATCCCTTACATTTATGAATAAATCCAAATTATATCTAAATGTTTGTTGGATTAAAACGTCTGGCAAATGTAAATGTTAGCACTCATTACAAACATGACCAGATGCATTTCAGCAAAATAAATAATCAACACTACCGATAACATGCAATCATACATCTCTGTGTGTGCATCATGATAATGTCTCTATTTTTGCTTCTTTCTCACTTTTTCTGACACCCCCCCTCCCCTTCAGGACTGAATCATTCCCGATCTGCTCCACTAACAAACTGTTCTGTCGCTCTCGCTGAGGGCAAATCTACCACACAAACACACACGCACGCACGCACACACACACACACACGCACACACACACATGTTTATCTATGTTCTGTAACATAGTAAAATCCTGGAGAGTCTGTGTTTGTATTGCCAGGCTTCTGCTCGTGGCATGCGCTCAGATATTATCTGACATAAATAATAATAAGTGCCAGTTTTGGTTCTCATACATCGGCCGAATGCTCTGATGGATGTTCATGCATCTACAGTCAAAAACATCATATGTACACTTGTAGACTTAAGTAAGAACACTGTTTTAGATTAGATGTATGCATGATCTATAACATAACCAGGAGCCAAATACAGATCCTTCAGTTTACTTTATTGGGATGTGCTATGATTTCAAATCAAACTGAAGAATAATCTGACCCTCACTCAAATCATGGGAATCAAAGCGTATTATGAACATCTGTCACACAACCGTTACCTCACTGAAACTTTACCTAACACTCCATGTGGCTGAACATGTGAAATATCATTCTAGCATCAAGCCAACAATAAAGAAAGAAAAAAATATACGACAATAACGATGTTGACTCATCGATAATCTGCCTAATATGTGATTCCGCGACGGGACAAAGAAACAATTTATGCCAGTGTCACAAGGACACAAATATTATTTTTCAGTAAAAAGAATCCAAAACACAGTTTCAGGGCTGGTGACAAATATTTATGGCCTGTTGACTTTCTCGCCCGTGGCAAAAGTTCATGCGTGCATGAGTTCAAATGAAATCAATAAAACTCATCATGATGGATTCTTACATAAACAGTTCTTTATTTCTGCACTAGCTAGAGGCAATAAGCCCACTGTGAATCTGCTGGCATGGATCACGGAACACATGATGTGCATATATGTGTTTAAGCTATACATGTGTGTGTTTGAGCTGACGGAGGGCTGAACGAGGTTCGTAGGGCGGAGACGGTCACTCACACAACAACAGCGCACCAGAACTGATTTTACATCCAGAACCAGGCCGCCATCAGTTCACCATCAAAACACAACGGAAGCACGTGGATCGCTGGAGTGGGCCGAGTACAGACCCCTGTGACTGCTGCACATGCTCTCCAGCCAAAAGAACAGCAGCTGATCACATGATGAAAGATGTCAGAAGAAATGCATCGCTCACCTCACAGACGCTGACCACAGTAAACAACAACGTGAAGATGCTGAGCTCACCCACAAACAAACATTCTGTGATCATTCACACGCCTTCATCATGTCCTTTCAAACCGGACGGTCGAGGAACCGTGACAAATGTTCGCACTGGACTCATTGAGTCTGTCAAGAGACCAAAAAATAAAGAGCTACATTTCACAAGTCCTTAAAGTCACGCAAAAGATTGGTGTGACACACAGAAGCTCTCAAATCTCATTCACACCTCGGCATATTCAGACGTGTTTGGTTATGAGAACGGATGGCGTTTGCTGTCACGATACGTCCTAAAACCGCACACTGTGTGGAGTTTGTGTATCTTTCCAGACTCATCTAACGAATCAGAGATGAGTAAAAGATGAATTCATGTCCTATGATCGGGAAGATGTAACACTGAGAGAAAAAGTGGTCCACACATGATGCCCACGGGACATTTCTGTCTCCATGGATACGGCCATTAATTACCTGAGAAGAACTGGAGCATCCATACAGAGAGTTACGCAATCTAGAGAAGGACTGGTCTAGACTAGCCTGAGATGATCTCATTCTCTCTCTCTCTCTCTCTCTCTCTCTCTCTCTCTCTCTCTCTCTCTCTCTCTCTCTCTCTCTCTCTCTCTCTCTCTCTCTCTCTCTGTCCTGTGTGCTTCATCATTTAGTATCTGTCTCTCTTTTACCTCCTATTCTAAGCGGCTTCGAGGGACGGCAGGAGTGCACGCTGTGGCTAAATGGGATGCGAATACCGGAAAATTCTTTTTCAGTTGACTTCCTGTGAACAATCAGCAGAGAGATAGAGACAGACAGAAGGGTGACACAGGGACATACACATCATGACATCATGTGACTTAACATAGACAATTATTTGATTCCATGTTTCACATCTTTAAACTATAAAAACATTTAATAAAGTAGACTTTACAACAGAAGCTACGGCGGATATCTGCTGGTTCATCTGTGTCTCGGTGGGGTGTTCTTCATTATGTGTAAGGGTCAGTGTGAGGCTCTCAAACACCAGAATGATGAAAAACACGGACCCTTATGAGACCCTCATCTCTTGACTTTAACAGAACTGAAATCACACTTGATTCTTCTGAAAGAGTCAGCAGACCTCAAACAGTCCAGAGCCCGCCTGCGGATTGAAGCGAGCAGCAGAGCTGTACGTCTATCTGACGCGATGCCCAATGATGTTAGTGTTGTGTAGAAAGAAAGTCACATCAAAGTGTCTCACACACACACGTGACCACAATCTCACGTCTGGGTTATTCTTGACTTTGTGAATTACAGGAGCTGTCACCTAATTCATGCGTTACCATGACAGCCTGCGAGCAAAGATAAATGATGTCCTGTGAGAAACAACTACACACCGGCACAGACAGATAAATGAATATAAGTCACGTGTTAAACAATTCACATTATAGTCTTTTTTACATACCGATTGTCATATTTTCATAGTACATGCCCATCGTAAATTATTTTCCTAATATTGTATTCTGTATTTATTCACACTGTATATCTGCACTTGCTAATTGCACTTCTGGTTAGACCTAAACTACATTTCGTTACACTGTACTTGTATATGTGTAATGACAATAAAGTTGAATCTAATCTATCTAAAAAACAGAAACTTAATCTTACAATAAAAGACACGTGCTCGCCACTGAATGTCCCTCAGTCATCACTGGACATGTTATTGTAACTTCAAACGCTCACCTGCGGCAGGTGAAACATGTTTAAACGCTGAAGCGTTGCTCAGCGCCGGCTCAGATGTCTTTTTGGGGTCGGCTGTCAATGTGAAGCCCTCACACAGATCACTGACAGCTTTCACAAACAATCACGTCACATCTTATTCATATTCACACCCGCCCACACAAAGTGACACAACGCTTTCGAACAAAACACATTCATGTGCTCACAGCTACAGTATGAAACGAAACATTTCTATCACATCAACACACCTGATTGGAGAAGAAATGCCATTGTGTGCAGCTTAGCATGAAAATATTTACAATATGTGACATCAGACAAGAAAACAATTGAGTTAAACCGGGAGAGTAAGATCATCCAGATGAAAATCACAAAGACACACACACACACATACCAAAGACACACACACACAGATACCAAAGACACACACACACACACACATACCAAAGACACACACACACATACCAAAGACAAACAAACATATACCGAAGACACACAAACTCACATACACACATACCAGAGCATACACACACATACATACCAAAGCACACACACACACACATACTTAAGCACACACACATGTTTCCATAAGGACATTACATAGAGTTCCATTGATTTTATATCAGTCTTATGATATATTCTATTCCCCAACTCTACCCAAACACCTAAATCTAATACTATCACAAATCTTTCTGCTTTTTTTATTTTCAGTAAATATAATTCTGTGTGATTTGTAAGCTGTTTTCCCTCATGAGGACCAACAAAATGTCCCCATAAGGTCAAAACCTACTGGTTTTTGTGTGGACGTTAGGTTCCCACACAGTGACACATCACAGCAGAAACATACCAAAGCATGTTCACACACACAAACACACGGACACACACATAGTGTATGTGTAGCGTGAGGTGAACTCTGGATCTCTGGGCAGAAGAACACACTGAACACATTTACTGTAATCATCAAACTGTTCAAGACGTTTGGAACACAGTTATGAATCCACTTCACGAGAAACCTGCACACAGTGACAACATGACATCATGTGTGTGCGTGTGCTGTGTGTGCGGTCACTCGTGATCCCTTCACCGCTGTCAGAATCATTAACTAGACCGTCTTTTATTAACTGACATCAAATGTGCAGATGTGTCACTTCAGGTCATTTGTTGAATGATGTCAGCTCATTATGCGTGATGTCATAAAGAATGAACTAAATAAGCATCTGTGTTTCAGGTTTCCGCGTGTCAGGTCTCTTCATTAAGAGCATTAATGACGCAATAATTCACCTGAAAAGTTCTGTTGATTATTCATTTTAAACCCACAGGACTTTCTGTTCCAATGTGGTGGAGGACTTTTACAAGTAAAGAGTTTGTGTGCAAAAATCATGTTTTTTATTTTGTATTCCAAGCAATATCAATTAAACTGCAGTTGGGTTGATTTGATTAAGTAACAGTAACTCAAAAAATACAACTAACACATTGACTTCTGTTTGTTAAACAAAGCTGTATCATTATTCATCATCCTCATTGACACTTCACTTAGGATCAAAGCATCTAGTCAATAATACACGTCAATGACGACAGTGCATGTCTTCCTGAAATGAAACACAGTGCATTAATTATTGTGCATTATAAACTGAAAAAGTCCCATTGTGATGTCACGCTAACTTTCATCCTCAATGAAGTTTTAATGTTAGATGAAGCAGAAGTGTTGTGTCTTTAATCCGGTTTTCATGAGTGTGTGTGTGAGCCAGCAGCAGGTCAAAAGAACAGCATCTGTGTGTGCGTGCATGTGTGTGTCTCCCGGGGGTCCGGGACCCCTCACGCTGCTCACAGTGAGATCTCTACAGGCATTGGCTGATGGTGTGGTGGATGTGGACGTGGGGTGAGCTGAATGTCAACAGAGAATATGTAAATCCACCGTGACATCCAGTGCAGATAGTCTGTTGTGCCCGACTTCGAGACCCTTGATATTTCACAAAGTCAAATGGGACGATGCAGTCGATGCCCCGGGAGGATTCCGATTACACTCACACACAGTTACATCACATCTCCGCACACGCCTGTGCACTGTGACACACCTCCAGCCGCGACCACAGAACAGAGACAATCTCGGATGCGCTTCTGCAACCTCAGTGTAAATAATCTGCTCAAATACACCGCATGTGGCTCTACATTAGACTATATTCCATTATGAGTGGAGGTGAAAGTCACCCTGAAGTTTTAATGGGGAAATTGTTTCAATGTGTGTCTTATGATGATGTGATTATTAGTTCTGTGGAGGGAGTTCTTTTGTAAACACCGGATGAATTAAAAGTGAAATGTTTTGAGGTCAGAGATCAGACACGGATGAAGCTCAGACTGAACATGTGCATCGTCACAGAGGATTGAGATGAACCCCTCGCCTGCAGCGTAAAGAAATCTGTGTGGTATAATTCTCATTCCTCAGCGCGAGGGGAGCGGAGGATAATAACACACATGACATCACTGCTGTGATAACACATGACAGGACTAAAAGCTGCACGCGTGTGTGTGTGCTGATGGGGTTTTCGTCTCCAAGGTTAAACGCCCGCTAAACTCAACACGGTGACCTCAGAGATTTTAACAACAGCTGATGTGAAAGCAACACTACACACGGCCAGAAAAGCAAACCGATTCTAGATGATAAAGAAAATCAGACGCAAGACGATGAGACGTGAGCAGATACTTACAAGATAATTACTCTCATGCTTCAGAGAAACAAGTAGATTATATAAACAGCCCGTGACACACAGCTCAAGAACACAAAGCTACCATTAACATCCAGCGTCAAAGACCGTCCAGCGCACTGAAGTGACTGAAAGACCAGAGGAACCACAGACAGACGCGAGAGGGCAAAGGTCAAACACACGCACCATACAAACACCTCACAACGACTCAAGCGCTGCAATGAAGGAAATACTGTAAGTGTGTTTTAGGATAATAACAGACAGAAGTGTGTATGTGACGCTGAGCAGACACCAGTGACGGAAATGCAAATTTGGCTGTCGGCGCACGCGGCCCTGAATAGATGTAATTGTGGTGGAGGAGACGGCGGAGATGGCGGCATATTTTTAGGGCGGCTCGCAGAAGAGTTTGTGTGTGAATATGTGTGCGTGTGGGTAAAGAGATTTGTCTGCGGGTAAAGAATCTGCAGTCACGGATGACGATGACATCATCAACACCGCAGGCTCTCGTGCTACCAATGGCCTGCTAGAGATCATAATAAACAAACACACAACATAGATCTCCACATTCAGCACAGATGTGGTGTTAAAGTGACTGCAGGTAGAAGAATTACTGTTTCACTGTAATTACAGTGCGACTGAAAGCCTTTGATTAACACGTTCTACATGTGCCTGAGAAAATCCTGAAAGACACGTCTTGAGATGAAACTCTGGCAATATTGTAATTACATCCGTTGAACGCTCGGCTGGAAAACAAGCGCAATATATCAGTAGAACAGAATACTGTCATTTGTAAACACCAACACGAGCCGCAGCGTCCGGAGGATTTCATGAGCTCAACTTAATGAAGATGAAGGCGGCTGTCAGGATTAAAGCTTTTTATTGATCAACCTCATCCACAACCAAACCAAACCTAAGACCAAAACACTGATTTAGGAATAGAACTTGAGAAAAAACAAACATTTCAAGACATTATTTGGTGAAACGTAACCAGTTTTCATCATTTTAATTATGACCCAGCAGGGCAGTGTTGGCTTGCTCACCGGGAGACTGAATCGATTTATTAATTAGATATTATTTATTAGAATGATCTTGCTTGTTCTATAAACACCATGCACTCTGCTGTGTTTCACATGTTCTGTTTTTCTTTATTCCTCCTGTAAAGCTGCTTTGGAACAATGCACATTGTGTAAAGCACTATATAGATAAATTGAATTGAACAAAGGAAATCTAACTGTGAAATGAGTCGGATGGTTGAATAGTTTGTGAATTGTGTTGATGTTGTGTTTGGTTACAGACACAGATTTGCGGGGTCATGAGAGCTGGAGGTACAACTTACATAAGCATCCAACCGTCAGCGGTCACACGTGTAGACGACACAAAACTACTCCTGCTCACACATTTACCCTAAAAAAAGAAAACACACAAATGAGAGAGAAAATCTCAGTATGACATCAAGAGAACGATGCCTTTCAGTTCTGTGCTCTGTGTTTCTCATTTATTTGGTGGTGTTGAGTCTAATCAAGCGTCTGCTGAATATCCCAGAGGAGACACGTGAGCTGTCGTCTGTCTCATCCCGCTGTGAGTGCGTATGCTACACAACACAACACAACACAACAATGTGCGCTGTGAAAGAACTACAAAAATCTCATAATCAAACAGCAAACATTTGTAGATTGAGTCCAGATTGAAGTGCACACTTTGGAGAAGACACTAGTGAACATCATAGTATTAAAGAAACACAATGTGTGACCAACACAACACACACACATCAGACGGTTTCTCTCTGCTGGATGTCGCTGAAGCACTGGATGAATATAACATCAGAGCATCAGTTTTATTCCTCTACTTTTATTCCTAAATCAAATGTTCTTGCAAGCGAACAGTATATTCTCATACAACCCAACATCACAGAGTTGCCAAATGGTGCTAAAGATGGCCTTGAAACAACTTTCGAGACGTGTTGAACCCATCAAACCTCTTGAACAGTTTTTGAACACAGACAAGACATAGATATATTCTACATGCACAGGGCACTGTTATTCACCGCAGTTATTATATATCTAAGAAAAACAGGATTAAGAAGTATTCATAGGAACTTAGTATACATGAGTGTATTAGTAGAACGATCTGAAATCACATTCAAAAATATGATTGTTGGATTTACATAAACAAATGGTGTCAAGTGGGTTGCACACAAGTATGTTGAGTAGTTTCAACGATTAATAATTTAGTTGTATGAACAAAAGAAATTCACGTAAAGCTGATAAAACGTTTCTGAGTAAATCCAAACTATTCCGATTGTCTAATTCAAATTATTGGTACAATCAGAATGGTTTTGGACTTTACGTGAATTTCTTTTTTTCATTCAACAAAATTATTCATTGCCGTACCCTGTTGCCTGGGATTTATTTGTGGTAGACAAACGACAATTGGTTAATAAAATAAGAGATAACAGGAACTTCCCTGGTTGGTTTTATAATCAACCACCTTTCAGAAGTTTTACTGTAACTGTACACTAGAAAGCGCTTGGTTTTCAGATGACTTGGAAAATCTCACTTTGTTTGACTCGAGTAAATAAAGTTAACTCTTTGACACCTGGACCTTCTTTGTCTGAGAGATTTTTTGAGCTGTAAGATCTTTTTCTCCCCCAACGACACAAGCCGATTTCTGTAAATGAATCACTGTAACATAGTAACATAATTGGAAATCAAATATGGGTTTATAAGGTTTAAATTCCCACTGTACACAGAATCCTGCTTTAGGGTCGTAGAGTTTTAGGAGAAACATCTGAGACTATGTTGATATTTAAATGTCACACACCTGAGAAGTCCATTTGAGCAATGACACCGTGTCAGAGAACACAAGTTACCGTGCGTACCCGTGTGACGGGGTTATGACATTTATTGCCATATAACACATGAGATATATAGTCGTCAACTCTGTGACACAAGCGTCATAAAATGAGTTAAAATGACACATCTTTCTAGAACCTCAATGGACATGTGTGATGGAAACATCTGAGCTGAAGTCGACATGAAAATCATTTCACTGCCATATTTACAGTTAATACTTGCTTAAGACAGACTTGAGAATGAAAGGAGATGTTCGGGGGAAAAACAACAGGGCTGACGGGTTTGGTTTTATTATTAAGATCAGAATTGATGGTTAGGTGAAAAGTGTCTCTATATGACAGATGGTTGAACAGCTGAAGAACAGACGACTGACCGAGAAGTAAGTTATGATGATAAAAGATCACAAATGATTCATGCACAACAGAGCAGAAACACTTCAGTACACCAGACTCCGCCCACCAGTATTGACTCCACCTCCTTCAGTTGGAATGATTTATTATTCATAAACATAGCAGAATATGAAAACAACGAACATTAAACTGACTGTTTCCAATGCCTCTCTGAACATGCATCACACTCTGGATCATTCTGTCATGTTTCTCTTCTCATGTTTTCAGTTCTTGAAATATAAAACAGGTCGACACGTAAAGAGTTCTGATGGAGCGACCCCTCTGAAGCGCTGCGGGTGTGTGTGTGTGTGTGTTTCCCCGCTCAAGGCTTTTCTTTAGCATGACGCCAGTGAACACACACACGGTCTCAATGGACATGACGAGTCAACAAATATAAACATTAAAAAAGACTGACTTTAAAAAACTAAAATATAAACATTGATTTTGTACGGCAGAGGTGATGTAAGACAAACAGGCACTGCATGACGACTCCAGCAGGCACTTGGACAAAGCGCGCACACACACACACAGACGCACACACAGAGACACACACACACACTCACACAAAAGACGACAGATGCAGAGAAGAAGAGCTGTGTGTGTGTGTGTGTGTGTGTGTGTGTGTGTGTCTCACAGTTTACCCCAAAATCAAAATTAACAAAGAGATTAGATTGTGCCTGAAGCAAACTGAGTCCATGTCTTGCACCTGTAAACTGTTTTGGATTGATCATGAAAAGTTCTCATGACTTAAAATGCCAATCATATCATTCTCATCACATGATGCTCAACACATCATCACATGTTTATTCATACAACATTCAGAATCTAGACATAGTTGTGCTGTCTCTCACACTAGTTGATACTTTTATGATCAAGCAAGTGACAAAAAATCAACAGTGGTGTTAAAAAAGAGCTTTAACTGATAACAGTCTGGGGTAAAATATGAGCTGCGTGTTCCCATGACAATCACTTCTGCAAAATATAGAAAAATATAAAGAGAAAACACAGGAGGAAAAGACCCGCAATCCTCACTAATGCTACAAGCAGAGAGGAGAATTAGATGAGACGCACACACGCACACGCACGATGAGAGTGTTCCTCTGCTCATATGAATATTCATGAAGAGTGTGTGTCCATCTCCAAACACTTACACACACACACACACACACGTGATCAAGGATGTTGATCCGCAGTAAGAGGTTTGGTTGTGTGACACAACAGTTTTTCTCTGGTCCTCTTTACTCTCCGACGGACCCCCGCGGCCCCTCACAGATACAGCTCGTTGGTTCTGATGTGCTGCAGTTTCTCACGCAGCATGAGGAAGGAGGGTCGGCCGGCGGCGTCCAGTGTCCAGCACTGCTTCATCAGATCATAGACGGCGGCCGGACAGCCGTCAGGAGAATCCATCTTATATCCCTTCTCCACCCGCGGCACAACCTCCTTCAGCGGCTGAAACACACACACACACACGAGCTCAGACTGCCCTCTGCTGGACAACAATAACATTCAACACATCTGAAGCTGAAGCCTTCTACATCATCAGAAGAATAAATGACATCATTCTGAGTCAAAGCTGCGTCAGGACGTTTGGTTCTAACATTCTCAAGATTTATTTTTAAATGAAAACTATGAAACTGAACGTGTGTCCGCTTCAAACATCTCTCTGCAAATATAAACACAAAGTTCAGTGGTTTGTCTCTTTAGTGTTTTCGGTCTGACTCGTGATGAACCGAACGTAAAGAAACCTCAAGCTAAGCTCTCTGTGTGACGCAGATGTTTACGGGTGACGTTCTTACGATTCTTGGGTACGGCACGCGGCCGAAGGAAAAGATCTCCCAAAGCAGAACTCCAAAACTCCAGACGTCTGATTTGGTGGAAAACCTCTGAAACGAGAGAGAGCCGTACGCTGTGACCTCTGACATCATTAGAGATGTGATGATGAGGGTCAGACTCACACACCTTCTCACGCAGAGCCTCTGGTGACGTCCATTTCACCGGCAGTTTGGCCGTGTCCTGTGTGGACGAGGCTTCTTTGGTCAAACCGAAGTCACTCACTTTGGCGATGTTGTCGTCGGACACCAGGACGTTACGAGCCGCCAGATCTCTGTGAACGAAGTTATTGGCCTCCAAATACTCCATCGCCTCACACACGTGACTGTCGCAGACACACAGACACACAACCATGAAGATCACAAATCAAGCTGCGTTGATCATGCGTCTCTTTACTCACAGAGAGAATTTAAGAAGACAGTCGGTCCCGAGCACTGTACGACCCCGCGAGCGCAGGTAATCCACCAGACTGCCCTGTTACACACAACACAACACAACACAAGTCCTTTAACACAAACACCGAAACACTTGCTCTAGATGCATCAACATGAGGTGAAGCGCACCTTTGCCATGTATTCTGTGACGATGTACAGACTGCCCCTCTCCTCCACGATCACTCCCAATAACTGCACCAGGTTAGGGTGTCTCATCTGACTGCAGCACACACATACATACATGCGTGTGTAAATGAACATATGAAGAACAATGTGATGAAAGAAGAGTGTTCTAGAAACTCACGTCATGACTGAAGCTTCAGCGATGAACGCCTGAGCCGTGGCGTCATGTTTGATGCACTTCACAGCCACTTTTGAGCCGCGGTAATCTCCAACCATCACATCTGAACACACACAAACACACAATTACACACAAACTCACACACACATGCGCATTCAAAAATCACACACACACAGAAAAATCACAAAAGCACACAATATCACACACTCACACAATATCACACACACAAAAATCACACTCACACACACACAAAAATCACACAAACACACATGCACGCAAACACACACAAAAATCACACACGCACACAAACACACAATTACACACAAACTCACACACAAATGCACATTCAAAAATCACACACACACACAAAAATCACAAAAACACACAATATCACACACTCACATACACACAAAAATCACACTCACACACACACACAAAAATCACACAAACACACACGCACGCAAAATCACACACGCACACAAACACACAATTACACACAAACTCACACACAAATGCACATTCAAAAATCACACACACACACAAAAATCACAAAAACACACAATATCACACACTCACACACACACAAAAATCACACTCACACACACACACAAAAATCACACAAACACACACGCACGCAAAATCACACACGCACACAAACACACAATTACACACAAACTCACACACAAATGCACATTCAAAAATCACACACACACACACACAAAAATCACAAAAGCACACAATATCACACACTCACACAATATCACACACACAAAAATCACACAAACACACACGCAC
>CM056461.1:699155-711086 GCA_029783895.1 Triplophysa bombifrons
GTGAGACACAGATGAGCAGCATCAGAGCTGAAGAGAGAAAACACACATCATTACATGCTCTCTGTGTGTGTTTGTGTCTCTGAAAACAACAACATTCTGTTAAACAATGTCAAGAAAAACCTTGATCTTCATTACACACACACAGTGACAGACTGATGATGAGCAAACCCACCAGAACAGGAAGTGAAAGAACCCTCAGAGGATGAAGCTGACACAGATTTTCCATTATACTGATGAAGAGGAAGTGTGTGTGTGTGTGTGCGCGTTTCAGATCACGCATGTAAAGTAACTTCTAAATTTGGTGACTGCTCTGAAAATAGACGACCACGGTTCAACAGCAACATTCATTTCATGAACACACATCCGTTGTCACTTACATAAGAAATATTAAAGAAAAGTTCAGATAAAGATGAGAGTTATGTCATCGCTTACTCATCTTCATGTCGGGTCAAACCTGTATGAGCATCTTTCTTCATCAGTACACAACAGAAGATATTTTGAAGAAAGTCGATCATCAAACAACTCCGAACCCCATTGACTTCCAGTGTCTGAACACAAAACCACCGAGACATTTCTCTAAATATCTTCTTTTGGGTTCCACTGGAGAAAGACTCCCAAACAGATGTACAAACACATAAAGGGAACAAAAATGATGATAGAATGTTTATTTTATGACTGAACTATCACACTCATCACTTCACTTGAGCTGTGTTATTTACATACAACGGCTGCATCTAAAGCACTTCCTGTTCCTGTGTGTGTCGCAACCACAGCACTCTTTATATAATAAAAACATGTATAAAAATATCAATAACTTTATAATTGTTTTGACACAATCTGTTTATAGAGAGTGTGACAGCATCACAACCAACAACAAACACACAAACATTAACACTACAGTACACATGATGTGAGTGTTCCTGTTGATTGAGTGATGTGATGATTTTCAGGTGTCACCGGTGATAACTGATGCTGCTCTGGTGGAGTGTTGTGTTAGGGTACCAAATCTACAACACCAAGCCTCTAAACACTGCATGTCAGAGGTCAAAGGTCAGGTGAGTCAAAGCTGCTTCTGAATTCATTCACTCCTTCACTATTCAATATATAGCCAATGACATATGAGTCCACTATATAAAAGCAATAAGCCCCAAGAAGCCGTGGGTTACAGTGCATTTTATAACAGCTAAGGGGCGTTGTTAGGCACGACGCGAAGCGGAGGTTTCATTAAATAAAGTAAATAAAATGATATTTAGGCTATGTGGTGCAGTCAGCCGTTATATATCGGGGTATTTTATAACGGCTTAGAACTCCGCTCAGCCAATCAGAATCAAGGACCAGAACTGACAGTTTTATAAGGGGAAGAAGGGAATGAAATGAGAGAGCGATTTCGGACACTGACGTAATATATCATGCATATATCAGCACTGTCCATTTCCTCATATCATCATTTTACGGTTTAATTCTGCTTGAATTCTTAACTTTTTAGAAATACTTTTATTGTTCTATTGTAAGAAAGTGCTTCTATGTGCTTGGTTTCTCTTTTATTTGCACTGTACAGCACTTTGGTCAACCTGTGGTTGTTTGAAATGTGCTTTAGAAATAAAAGAAACAAACAACTGTTTGTCAAGTTTATTTACCATAATGTTTATTTACATTTAGTCAAATCTTAGCAGCCGTCAAATTTTATCCAAAGTGACTTACAAATGAGGTAAACAATGAAGCAGCTGGAGCCCCATAAGGACAACAACGTTGATGTTAAACGTTATGATGTTTCATACAATTATTGAATATATTAAAAATAAAACACATTCATTAAATCTGTTTATTTTTTGAAAAGGCAGAAAATAATTTTGTTGTGGGATTAATGGTGACTTTCCTCCATGAGATTCTAATCAAGCGGTTGATAAGCGATGTATGATGGGAAATAGTGAAATCAGAGTGCACTGTGGGTAAAAAGTATAGTAAACAAATGTTGGGAAGGAGTTGTTTACTCAGAATTGGGACAATGGCGGACAACTGATATAGTGCACTATGCAGGAGACAGGAAGAGAATTATGACCCAGCTGTTGTGTTTTAGCCATGAGTATCCTAGCAACAACCTAGAAACTGTCTAATGCCTTAGCAACCACTGAGCACACCCTAGCAACCACATTCAACCATGAGCTGAAGTGGGACGTGAAACACACATACTGTATGACAGACATCATGAGTCCAGTGATGTCATCACACTTCATTCCCGCATTCACATTAAAGCATGAAAACAAAAGTTCAGAACATGTCAGAACAGCGTTTATTCATCACATTAAACTGATTTATATTTCGGTTATAAAATGAGCTGACCTCGCGTGGGGCCAAGAGATGCTGTGACATGCAGATCAGAATCAGACGCACACTTGTGGAAATAAAACCAAACGTTGAGCAAACAGTCAACACATCAGGCCTGAGCACTGATCTCAGATCAGCTTTAAAGAGTCGAGATGTGAGAGAGCAAAACCTGAACATCTCCATCAGGAGCCAAACATCAGATGACATCAGACACAACTCTCTCTCCAGTGAAACATGTGAACACTTCCACAATAAAGTCTTGAGCGGTTTCTGAATCCTCTGAGATTCTCAATTAAACAAAAGTGAATGAACATGATCCAGTTTGAACAGAGACCACTGCTGATGACATCATCATCATACCAACCAATAAACATAGACATAACATGTGCTTCATTAGTGACGTTCAGACAAAATCTTTCTGCGAACGGACAAACACACAGAAACATTTATGACTCCATAAACATCTGCTTATCAGACTCAAGACTCACAGCTCAACATCCGGCCTTAGAGTCAGAGAGAGAGAGAGAGAGAGAGAGAGAGAGAGAGAGAGAGAGAGAGAGAGAGAGAGAGATAGAGAGAGAGTGTGAGATAGAGAGAGAGATAGAGAGAGAGAGTGTGAGATAGAGAGAGAGAGTGTGAGATGGAGAGAGAGAGTGTGAGATGGAGAGAGAGAGTGTGAGATAGAGAGAGAGTGTGAGATAGAGAGAGAGAGAGAGAGTGTGAGATAGAGAGAGTGTGTGAGATAGAGAGAGAGAGAGAGAGAGAGAGAGAGAGAGAGAGAGAGAGAGAGAGAGAGAGAGAGAGAGAGCGAGCGAGAGAGTGTAAGATAGAGAGAGAGCGAGAGAGTGTAAGATAGAGAGAGAGCGAGAGAGTGTAAGATAGAGAGAGAGAGAGAGAGAGAGAGATAGGATAGAGAGAGATAGGATAGAGAGAGAGATAGAGAGAGATAGAGAAAGAGAGAGAGAGAGAGAGAGAGAGAGAGAGAGAGAGAGAGAGAGAGAGTGTGAGATAGAGAGAGCGAGAGAGAGTGAGAGCGAGCAAGCAATATAGAGAGCGAGAGAGAGAAAGAGACCGAAGGAGCAAGAGAGGGAGAGAAAGTGAGAATTTGAATTTTAGGATGAATTTTATTCCAAAACATTCTCGTTATTCACTACACACTCCTACAATACAATAAAATTAAAGAAAAAAAACCTCAAAAAATAAAAAGTATTTTATTACAGCTAAGGTTGTTGTGGAACGATGTGAAGTGGAGTCATTAAAACACCCACAGCTGTTATAAAATGCTCTTTATAAAACTGCCAGTTCTGGTCCTTGATTCTGATTGGCTGAGCGGAGTTCTAAGCCGTTATAAAATACCCCGACGGCACCACATAGCCTAAATATCATTTTATTTACTTTTTTTAATGAAACCTTGCTAAGCATATGGAGTAACTGTTTTATAAAAGCAATAAGCCCCAAGAAGCCGTGGGTTACAGTGCATTTTATAACAGCTAAGGGGCGTTGTTAGGCACGACGCTAACAACGCCCCTTAGCTGTTATAAAATGCACTGTAACCCACGGCTTCTTGGGGCTTATTGCTTTAGTAACACACTGTGTATAAATGGGGGTATATATTGTAACAGCTTAGAACTCGGCTCAGCCAATCAGAATCAAGGACCAGAACTGACCGTCTTATAAGTAAAGATCTCCGCTCAGGTTTTGTACTCTCATACAGTTTAAGAACATCACACCAACGAGTGTCATTTCTACTTAAAACCCTTTGCTAAAAAGTAAAACACAACATCTGTACGATGATTTACCAGCATTTTACACAAAGATGTCACATCTTCAAGAGAGCTGATCACTTCTACATTCAAAGATGGGAAAAGTACCGTGGCCGCTCGGTGTCACTGCGCTGCAACAGAAGAAAACACATGCAAACACAAAAAAACACAAGCAAATTCAGAAAGCATCTCCATAAGTTTGGCGACACATGCCCTGCAAATTCTCGAAACACAAACAAACATAGAAACGCACTGCAAATTCTCGCAACACAAACAAACACAGAAACGCACTGCAAATACTCGCAACACAAACAAACACAGAAACGCACTGCAAATACTCGCAACACAAACAAACACAGAAACGCACTGCAAATACTCGAAACACAAACAAACACAGAAACGCACTGCAAATACTCGCAACACAAACAAACACAGAAACGCACTGCAAATACTCGCAACACAAACAAACACAGAAACGCACTGCAAATACTCGCAACACAAACAAACACAGAAACGCACTGCAAATACTCGCAACACAAACAAACACAGAAACGCACTGCAAATACTCGCAACACAAACAAACACAGAAACGCACTGCAAATACTCGCAACACAAACAAACACAGAAACGCACTGCAAATACTCGCAACACAAACAAACACAGAAACGCACTGCAAATACTCGCAACACAAACAAACACAGAAACGCACTGCAAATACTCGCAACACAAACAAACACAGAAACGCACTGCAAATACTCGCAACACAAACAAACACAGAAACGCACTGCAAATACTCGCAACACAAACAAACACAGAAACACACTGCAAATACTCGAAACACAGGGCATGTGTCGCCAAACTAATGGAGATGCTTTCTGAATTTGCATGTGTTTTCTTCTGTTGCAGCGCAGTGACACCTAGCGTCCACCGTAGAAAAGAGTAGATCAACCAAACTCTCTCGTATGTGCTCACTAACAATACAGTTTTAAGAATTAAGATGTTTTAGACAAGCACAATATTCATTTATCTGAAGATTTCAAATAGGGCATTCAAGATTATTAAATAATCGTCTGATCGCAATTATTCCAGATAACCGCAATGATCGTCAATCCTTAGAAAACGAGTGATCTGCAACCTTTACATCCACCGTCCTTGATCTGCACTCACGGTTACATTCAAATAACATTGTTATTTGTATCAGATTTTTTTGTGTTGATTTGTTTTGTTACTGTGAAACCAGACTTGCTGCATTTCCACAGCAAGACGACATCATCCTCATATTTAGTTTTAGTTTCCGCTCACTCTGTAATAAATATTATTAGTTGTTTACAAAATTTTCACATTTCTAAAGGATAGATATTCTTAGAGACTTGCGGGGTTTCTCGCGTTCAGTGACGTCATCATCGATAGTCTGTTTAGTAATTAAAAATGCAGCGGGAAAATGTCAGGAGCTGTATTTTAATATCTCTCATGCCCGCAGGACCTGCATGTGCAACAATTGTTCTTCATTTTTACGTTTCTACATCAATTGCATGATTCCAGAGCGGACTTTTATAGATTATTTTACTATTACTTCCGTTTGGGACTTTTACTATTGCGCTGTCAGACATGCGCACACACACAAATCTGAGAGAAAACCGCTGCAGCAGTTTAAATGCAGCGCGAAATCACAGCAATGAGCAAAAAACTACATCTGCCGATCGGTTCTTGCTTAAAGCAGGTTATGAGCTTTACCTGATAAAAGAAACCCGTTTTACTCGTTTACATGACCTCACGTATCAGATTATTAAGAACAATCGGCGTAAGACTGATCAAGTAAACGCGCTCACTCAAAGCAACAGTTTGAAAATAAAGTTTACGATGAAGCGTTCATTTGATAAACACGTCGAGTTTAATGACAAGGGACAGGGCCGAGCATGTGTGTGTGTCTGTGTGTAAAGTGTCTCTCTACAAACACTACTGTACGACACACACGACTGAACACAACACACCAAACATCACACACATGAGTATATTTCGCACCCTACAACACCAATCACTGCAAATGTGTTCCTCATTTAGTCAAAGTGTGTTTTCTGTAAAGCACTAGAGAAATAAAAGTGAAGTGAGATTCTTCTAAGCACCTGTGAAAGAGCTTCACACTTTCTCTCGTGTTTCTGAGGGAAACGCTGTTAAAGGTTGAGTGATTTCTGCCCATCTGACCTCATGGAAGTGACCCGCTGGTACCCGGCCGGAAGTCCTGGCGCACGGGCGTCTCGCGACAGACACGACAGACGGAGAACACGCGTGCTGCTGTCTGCCTCTTTAAAGACCTGAAGAAGATCCTCATCATTCTACCTCAAAACACTAAATAACAGTGAAACCATGACACACTACTTTAAAAAGACGTTTTTATGACGTGTAATATGATGTTGTTTTTAGAGGTGCTTAAATAAAACTTGGTGCATAATATAAAAAAGGTCATTTATGTGGAATGTATTCCAAAAATACAGTAGCACGCCCACACTTCTATATTAATAAGGTATGGTGATGGCATCTATGAATGAAATACTTTTTTGACCACCACATGAAAAAACTGTATTTTACTTTATAGTTTTATTTGACTAACTCTTGTGTTGCAGCTCTGTACAGAAACGTGTGTTTAATAAAAAACAACCCGAGTTTCAATCGCAACCAGCTTCAATATAAACCAATGACAGATGCTGTTCAACTCTATAAAACACTTTATTGACGAACATCAGTCCTGCATCATCAGGACACACATGCATGATGTTCAACTGTATTCAACTGTCCAGAAACATCTCACCGAGCATGATACACGCACGCCGTCAATAACACTCAAACATGTAAAGATCACATCTGCATACATGAGATCAGACGAACTGCATGTGTGTGTTAAAGTATAAAACCCCGAATGCATTCATGTGCAGCATGTACACACAACCCACACACGACTCAACGTGATGGTCAATGTGCAGCAATAACACAGAATGAGATGAGAAGGGTTTGACTGCTGCTGCTCGAGACACAAACACGCGCACATTCACTCACCCTGATGTCGAATATCCCACAATCGGCTTCAAACCTCTCGTGTTCGATTACAGTCTGGTGAGGTCCGATCATGCAGTGTTGCCGTTTTTTAGATCGGACAGTGTAAATCGGGCCTGTAGATGAAGAGGAAATGAAATTAGATGAAAAATGTCGCGTCGCGGGGTTTTTGTGTTTCTAGCGCTTCCACTCTGAGTCACTGCAGCTGTGAGACACAGGCGCTCCAGCAGAGGGAGTTGGTACGTTAGGAAAGTTAAATTAAATTTTATTGACATATGGTGCATTGTTCCAAAGCCGCTTTACAGGAGAAAACAAGACACACACAGAAAAGGTCAAACACAGCACAGTGCACGGTGTTCATACAACAAGCAAGGTCAGTCTAGTAAACAATATCTAATAAATGCAATAAATAAATATCTAATAAATGAAGTCTATAGATGCCAGAGATTCTTACCTTACCTTACACATTTAAACCCGTTGTATAAATCTCAATAAACTGACTGAACTAAATCTTTATTATGAGTGTAACCACAGACGACTGTGATTCGTCTGTACTGAGCATCGCTGAGAAAAACAACACGTATCACGTCACAACGAAGTCGCTTAGATGCCACATTTAGTTTAAATAATGACGAGATCGTATAATAGTCATTCAACTAAAACTACACAATGAAAAACTGAATTTTTATATGTATTATTTAGACCCAAACGGATCATTATTCTCTCCCCCACACTCACAAACAGAGGCTATAAAAACAATTATATACAGGAAATGAGACGGTTTCGGATATATTGTATCTACCATACAAATGAAAAAGTATTAAAACACTTCGTGTGTGCAATGAGTTGTTCATTTTAACGGCTCTTCAGTGAACGTGGAAGAGCAGTCAGAGTGGCATCGCTCGACTTATGAAAAGCGCTTCGCCGCTTCCGCGCATGCGTGAATCGCCAACACCGCGCCGCCGGGAGAGCTGAGCGTTAGCGATACGCTTCAGATCTAAAGTTAAATCATTAACTTTCACACAATTATAGAGATAATAAAGCACCGGGTAGAGTCACGACGTTCTCTGATCAGTGGAGTTAAAGGTTTTGTTCAGTTTTCTCATAGTTTAGGTGTTTGCGGCATCTGCTGGCCACTCAGAGAAAAACACACGAAGTAAAGCGACGAATAAACGAACACGAACATTAATGTGAATGAAATGAAATCACGTCAATGTGATATTATTAACATATGATTTACTTTTCCATCATTATGAAGACAGTTAACATGTTATTCAAGCAGTAGTCAGTTTCTTGATCTTAAAATAATGCACAATGAAAAAATATGTAAGATTAATTAATTCATTTGTATAAATAACACAATACTGTATGAATCTGTGCGGGGATCTCAGTTTGTTGTAAATCTTTATTGCTTGTTTTTAGAAAAGAAGCTTAAATTTCATTTCAATATATACTCCAATACACTTTAATAGATGGTGGCTTAAATTAGAACGATGAAGCGCATGACCTGGTGGTAGAAAACAGCCAAAATAAATGAGAAATACATCCAACAATGATGGGTTTGACACTTTCTAGCACCATTTTACCTTACAGTAAATGTACAAATAAATATGAAGAAACAAAACAGCAGGAAGGACGATCTGTTATGATTTGTCATAAATATGAAAGTGTTTGATTGTTTCTGGCATTCACACCAGCACCTACAGTGACACAATCCACACACGTCTCTATCTGTCACACTTAATAAAGTGGAATGACAAATCTTGACCCAAACGGCGACACGAAGTCGATCCCCACGTCGTGAAACACCTGCTGTGGTAAACCGATGTCACACAGGTAAACTCTGCACTCACCCTGCGACAGAGGCAGCGGCCGTCCCAGACACAGACACCATCTGGCCTCCACGGCGTGATGATGCCCGCTGACGGGCGGGTCTACACTCAACAACGGAGCTCGATTCTGATTGGCCCAGTCGGCGGCCGCTTGGTACCAGGGCTGTTCTCCGAGGAAGATGCTCTCGTGACTGTCCAGACAGTTAATGACCAGATCCACCGGTGTCACGGGCAAATCTGACAGGAAAACATGCTTCATATGAGTAAACCAGGTTTTCGTTTCTGTCTGTCTACTCTGAACAAAACACACAAGACATATTACAGCACGCATGTGTCCACCTGACAGACACGTTTATTTAGTGCTCTACTTCTTATTTGTGTGTTCAACCTTTGACCTTTGCGGTGCTAATGCGATGACCTACCGATTGAGCTACAGGCACGCCGTATTAAAGTTTATTTTCCAAACTTAATCTTCAGAAAAGATATCAAGACGTATATTTAGACAAACAGACATTTAAGAAAATTGGCCTCGCATTTTGAAATGATCAATTAAACGAATAAAAAACACTGTTAGGAAAAATGTGAAGACAACTTTAAAGTCACCATGAAATCAAAAGGTTTTACACAAAGTTCTAAGCTCTTTTCACACAGATTCCAAAACGGTAAAACTCATCTTATTAACTCTGGGGGAGTTGGAGAATGAGCCTATTTCCAAAAAAAAGTGTAGTGTTCTTTTAAATGTTCACACTGGTCGGAGATCAGTCTGTGTACAGCCAGCAGGGGGCGAAACTCTCTCACCCTCAGAGTGTCAGTGAAATGGCTCAAGGTAGAAATGAACAGAATGATCTTCACATCAACTATAACGTGTAACATCTGAGCAGATAGCACAGGGACATCTGTAAGACGTCTGCTAAAGATCTGGAAAACATCTGCAGTGTAAAAACATCTTAGAAAGAGCTGTTGAACATCCATTCTAAATCATTCTCCTCTTACAGACGTCTTCTAGAGGTCTATATGACAGTAGACGTCTCAGAGATGTTACGTGTGCTATCAGGGGATAATCCATAAACAAATCGTTCCTCAAATAATCCTGCAGTGACATAAAATGTTCATAACAAGCCGTTATATCATCTCTCATGTGTGATGATGTGCATGAGAGCGTCACCTCTGATGTTCTGCACATGTCTGCCGCTGGTTTGATTGAAGAGCATCAGTTCAGTGGTGACGGTCTCCTGCATCTTCACACAGTTGGGCAGGAAGACGATCACATCCACCTCATGATTGGCTAAGTGTCGTCCGCAGCTCACGCCCTGAGCGCCCTGAACGTGCGGCCCACACAGAAGCACAACCTGAGGCCGCCGGTGCACGTTTTTTGGGGTCAATCTACATCGGACACACATCAGTGATGCTCGCTATTAATTCTGTTTTGAAGATGAAATGAATCCGGTGGAGATGTTTTTAAGATGTCACCTGTAAGGACCCCCGAGCAGCATGAGAGCCATCTGACCCGCACAGACCCCCGTCATCTCCAGCCTCCGCTCCACAGACAGACCGAGACGCTCCGCTGCGGCCAGCAAACGCTTGTAGACATCGTAAGACACGCTGGAGACGATCAAACCTGAATCTGAGACATTGAAAAGAAGCGTAATTACTGCGGTGTGATTTATACAGAGAATGCGGAGTCCTCAATCGCTTTCATCACATGTCTTTAATATCTCAATTATTTCTCTTGGACATCTCATGTGTGTCTAAGATGTTTCTGCTGAGAAAAAGCGTCAGAAATCGGACAATTGTCTCGTTCATTAGAGTTTGAGAAGAGATGTCAATAATGTGTCAGGCTGAGCTCAGATTTGCCTGCAATCAAAAGTCAATATTATTGAAGATCTCATCACTGTAAAAAATGTTTTTGTGTCGTAGTAAGATTCATGAAATGACTTGAGTAAACTTTACTTAAAACAATTGTGTTCTTGTTTTTCTTTAAATCTCGGAATTCTAAATGCACAAATTATTGAGTGAATTTAACTTAATTTGATCATGTTCAACCCACTTAAACTTGTATAAAGGATCTTTACTTAATTATTCTGTGGTGGGACTACATTAATTATTTTACTTGATTTCAATAACTGAGCAGTGAATTCCCAGCATGCTTTGCATGAGACAGCATTGAGAGAATCATTTTTTTGAAAACGTGTTATTTTATGTGGTTTACAATAAAACAAAATATTTGATAGAGTTAATTTTTCAGATGTCTTCAAGATTTAGAAGAGATTCTGTTTGTATTTTTCAGTTTCCTGGTTAGCATCGTTCAGAAGAGAGGTGCTTGAGTTCAGCTCATGGGAAAGATCATCATGTGTTTTATGGTGGTGCTGCTGATGTCAGTTCTGAGACTCTCAGCTTACTTGTACATCATATAGGTTGAAAACAATAATAAATGTTAAACGGAACTTAAAAGTAAATTTTCAGGTCATTTTTTACAGTTTATGAACATTTCACATCACATGTACTCAAATACAGATTATTTGCATCTATAATCTACATTCATTTACACCCCATTGTCTTCGTGGGCCTCTTCTCTTTTTCATTTTCTTTTTATGCAAGTTTAGGAGAAACAACGGAGACTAGGTTTAAACTTAAATGAAATACAATTGAGAACTCCTGAGCTATTAAAGAGAACCTGTGAGCGTTATGTTTGATCAGTACGTGTGTTTCCTCAAAGAGTCACTGTAACGTCCCATTAAAACTGAGAAATAACATCAGGTCATGTAGAGATTTAGCTGAAGTTTGCAGTGAGCGTCCTGAACATTCTTCATACTCGTGTCTTCTTTTCATCCTCTGTCTGTGCTATGAATGTGAGACCATCTATCAACATCTCAGTCAATGTGAGGGGCTTTATGGCCGACACCTTTTCTCACGCTAGACAACAACACCAATCAAAAAGCAGGACGACCTGCAAAATGACAGAG
>CM056461.1:714086-744086 GCA_029783895.1 Triplophysa bombifrons
CAGAGATGGGAACAAGTCACATATGGTCAAGTCCAAGCAAGTCTCAAGTCTTAACCATCAAGTCTCGAGTCACAGTTTAGACAAATCAAGCAAGTCAAGTCAAGTCAAGTCAAGGGTTCACCCCAAGCAAGTCAAGTCGAGTCCTGATAAGTGTCAAGTCAAGTCAAGTCAAGTCGCAGTGCTAAAATAAACAGTGGTTAATTTTTTAGATTCATGTTTATTTTTGCACTGAAAAGATGAACTTATATACATACATTATGTATCTTATTCACATTGCTATATATGAATTATATGCATATCTGTGCAACATTAATATCTGAAAATAAAAGTGTTGCTTACACAACAGAAATCCAGTCTGAAATGTATAATACAATCTAATTCAATTTATTTGAAACATCTACACAGAAATGGAAATACTCGTATCAGACAGAATGACTTAAGACTTAAGCATTTATACAGACTATGCAGCTTATAAACTAAGAATTGTGACTGAAAACTTGACTATTATATGTTTTAAGTATATGATGCTGTAATACTTGTGCTGTCCATTAAAGTGCACAAATAGGCCTATAGGGAATTTGCATCTAGTTATGGGAATCCCGGATCATTTTATTGCCTTCGATATTGAATCTTGTTTATCAAAATGAACGGATCTTTTTCATTTCGGTAGAATATAAATTAAATGTATGTTAATATAGCCCAGTGATGAAGTTATGATGCTTAATCGTCATCTCTGTGGTGGACGCGCAATATGCAGTTTCATACGTAATATATAATCTGAGAATATTTGTTTTCTATTTGAACTGGTTTCATTATTTTACAGCACAAAACGTTTTGTTGTTATTTTGAGTACAAAAAAATGCAAACAGTAAACAGATTTAAACTATGAAATTATTCTCGTCAGTATGACCGAAAAGTTTTTAAAGAGTTTTTTAAGTGCACGTGATCTCACCGCCGCGTCCATGTCAGCCGGTCATGCAAGTATATAAGCGAGCAGCTATTCAGCTTCCATACACAGTCCACACAAACACTTGAACAGGCGCTCATTTAATATAGACATTCGACGTTGTGTTTGTCAGAAATCCTTGCGTTGCAAACTCTGAACTGGACCGTGAAAATAAAAAAAGATTTGCTAGTTGCAAAGTCCTTGTAGCCAAACGTGACTATCTGAGGAGCTCGACTGTTGTCCGCCATTGTAACGGCCACAACTGTTTCAAGCCGCCCGGCGCGAGAGCAGTTTCCTTTCTATCGTAACTGCTCTACTGTAATTGGCCGTTACCTTGTTTGACGCGGTTTGAGTTGAGCAGCGTTAAAGGCACAGGCGCTGTAGTGCTGCTGAGTCACAATAATTATTTTAGCTAATTTCATTACTTTACAAAGTTCAAGTCATTGTCGAGTCTTCCATTTAAAGTCAAGTCAAGTCTCAAGTCACTTGCTCTCAAGTCAAAGTCAAGTCAAGTCATTTTCTTACTTCAATCAAGCAAGTCGCAAGTCCTGAAAATTGTGACTCGCATGTGACTCGAGTCCCCCACCTCTGATTATTATGCAGTTCACTGTGTTCACAGTTAGCAACATTTGGGATTCAAGAAATGTCAATAAACAACCAATAATCACAGAATAATCAAATCACGAGTTTCAGTTTTATTGCTTAAATCACACAGTTAAAGCTGTTAGGAATCTTACATTTGCATTTAAAACTTGTATTATTCATTTCGCAGTCATAATTAAGCTAAGCAAACAGAATGCTCCTGCTCACAGGATAAATGTGAGACATTCATTTTAAGTGGAATTATTCTATACATGACAGCTTCAATCCTTCACATGTTCAAATCCTTCATTATACAAAAATCCCATGCACAAAGAGTGTCAGGTAAATACAACAACAAATATATTCTTTCAAAACAGAAGGTTTTGAGGTCCTCTGGAGTAATGTTGGGTTTCCAGATCGCACTTTAATAAAAAACAGCAGTTTGTATAAATGTAACACACGGATGAGATAATAGCTGTATATTTACACAAAGATCACATTCTGGGTTCATAATCAAATATTAGAAAATAGCTTCAGTGTATGTCGTCCAGCAGACGCTCAGTAATATGAGGAATCTTTGTAAAGCTTATAACATTTAAACAGCAGCTGAACACACAGAGCTCAGAGTTACTCTGCACAGTGAAGGCAAGCACAAATATTATGTCTGCGCTGGGAATATCAATCTGCATGTGAAACAGAGACGTACATGATAGACGACTCTGAAATGACTGAAGGAAAATGCACCAGAGCATCTTTCCGATATTCGGCACTGCCAGCATTTTATCAGACCAGAACCAGACCGGAATAGACCTCAACTCCAACGACACTTCTTTGGGATCACTCCCCTACGCCGCTGAGTTGCATCCCCGGTAGCGGTGTGACGCGCAGCTGACAGCGCTTGTGCTTCATGGTCAGGCCGTACTCCGGTGTCATGTCCAGCATTTCACCCGGCATACTGCTGAACTTCAGCCTCTGGAGCAGGATGGCCAGGAACAGATAGACCTCAGAGCGTCCGATGGACTCGCCGATGCAGCGCCGCTTCCCCAAACCGAAGACCAACACCTTCTCGCCTTCCATCTTATTCAGCTCGGTACCATCAGCGCTGAGGAATCGATCGGGGTTAAAGGATGACGGGTCCTTCCACAGCTCTCTGCGGATACAGACATCAGATTCAGCTTCAGTTTTAGAGCAGCCAGCGGGCCGGCGCATCACTGATAAAGTAACTTACAGGTCGTGATTGACGTGCCACTGGTTGACAAACACACAGGTGTCTTTGGGAATGAAGTATCCATTCAGCGACGTGTCTCTAGTGGTGCTGAAAGAGAAGAACACGAGTTTGATCATAACTGTCTGACGTGGTGTCATTCGTCTACGAGGTTTAACGGTCACTCACCAATGAGGAATAGTGAAGGGAAGGAAAGACGAATGCCTGAAGATCTCCAGAATGAACGCCTCCAGCAGCGGCGTGACCGATCTGTCCGACAGACGAGGCGTGCGTTCCGTTCCGATCTTTTCATCTAGAGACAACATAAAAAGATCTTGAGTTTTGGAACACGACAGGCAGACACGGTGTGAGAGACAAACACTTACTCAGCTCTCTGTGCAGCCGTTCCTGAATCTCAGGATACGCCACCAGATACATGACGGACCACGAGAGAGCTGTGCTGATGGTGTCGAAACCTGTGGACAACCACAAACACCGTTAACACACATCACATGTGCGATTCGCTCGCTTCACAATGCTTTTCCCGCACTCACCAGCTCCAAAGAGATCATTGACGATGCCCACGATCTTCTCATCGGAGACTTGAACGTTGGAGTTCTCGTCCAGTTTTCGGTCTTCACAGTGGTCGATGAGAGAATCTGTGATGTCACGGATGTTGTTCTGAAACAGACGAGAAGACACAGGCGGTGAGCTCTGTGTGCACTGCCCAATGGCTAAGAACTCACGTTGGAAGGTCGCTCACCTTGTCGAAGGTGTCGTAATGTTCCTTCACGATCCTCTGCATGAAGCTGCTGAATCGAGCGTTGATGTCCAGGAATTTCTTCATCGACTTGCTGGGCAGGAATCGAAGGAACGGGATGAAGTCGGAGGGGTTGCCGCTACCTATGACCTTTCCGAACTCATCGCTCATGTTGACCAAACCCACTAGCTCCTCATCGTCATGACTGTAGCGCCGGCCGAAACAGATTCCGCAGATGACGTTGGCCACAGACACCACGATGTGACGGAAGGGATCGAAGCTTCCCGCGCTCTTCATGACGCTGTGAAGTCTGTCGATCAGATACAGACCCTCTTTGCTGATGTGTTCCTCCAGAGCACACGAATACGCCGAGGTTTCAGCCGGCACCGTGGAGAAGGATCTCAGGGCGCTGAGCGCCAGCTTGCGGCGGGCACGCCACACGCCCACCTGGTCCGTGCTGAAGGCCAGACTTTTGCCGTCGCTGACGAACTGCATGCTGTACAGGTCAGGTCGACCGGCGAAGTCGTCACCCTGTTTGAGGAGAGCCTGACGGATCACCTCGTTCCCACTGAGCACCACCACGGGACGCATGCCGATCTGGATTTGGAAGACGGAGCCATAGCACTTGCTCATGGCGGTTAGGCTGAGATGTGGGTTGTTTCCCAATTCCAGCACGTTGCCGATGATGGGGAGGGGCTTTGGGCCCGGTAGCTTCTGAAGACCCTCGGGAATCTTGGTGCGTGTCAGGCGCATGAGGAGATACGCCACACATATGGTTATAATGGCCACGAGACTCTCCGACACAGAGATCGGGCCCAGAACAGGCAGAACCGTCAAAGACATTCTTTTGTTCCCCACGTCAATCTTTCCTCCTGCAGACGGCAAACAGATTACCTGCTCAAAACAGAGGAAAGGTAAATAAGACGAGAGAATAACATGAGAGAGAGAGAGAGAGAGAGAGAGAAAGAGAGAAAGAGAGAGAGAAAGAAAGAAAGAAAGAAAGAAAGAAAGAAAGAAAGAGAGAAAGAAAGAAAGAAAGAAAGAGGGAGAGAGCATGCTGTAACATTTCTTGGATGGGTGATAGGCCACTGAGAAAGGTGTGTCTACTGCAACCTGTTTTGCTTTTTTTGCATTGGATGTGTTGCATGAACACTTTTTACAGTTCATAAATGCAACACAGCAATTAACAGTTTTGCATTAAAGCATTGCACACTGGTTGGTTATTTTTATGTTCGCAAAATTCATTAATGATAAACCACACTTGAAGCAATTAGTGTCAAGGGAGCGCACACACACAGGCACACACACACATGTATGTTTTATTATCTCCTTGGGGACAGTCCATATGTGTAATGAGTTGTATGCTCTACAAACTGTATATTTTATCCCCTAACCCAACCCCTAAACCTAAAGATCAAAAAAAAACTTTTTGCAATTTTAGATTTTCTAAAATTATCGTTCTGCCAATTTATAAGCTTTTGTGTCCGTGGGGACCTCAATTTTGGTCCCCACAGCGACACGAGTCCCCATGAGTTGGTGTGTATTCAGGTTCTGGTCCCCACTAACATATAAAAACCAAGTCCACACACTTCATTCAGAACAAGTGCAATGCAAGACACTGACATATTTAATGCATTGAAAAGAAAGTGCATACATTATCCAAAATGCTAAAAAGAGCATGCACAGCAGCCAATAAATAAGTGATTATTTCTTTGTTTTTTAAAAGTCAGTAGAAAAAGAAAATTCAAGATATATTTCAAACATTTTATATCTTAAACATTCTATGTTAAAATGATCATGCAGTAAATAAAAGATGTTACACAGAATTTAGAAATGTAAGAGAAGAGCTCTCACAACTGAAATATGATTTAAATTGTTCAAGGTAAAATGTTAAACAAATTCTTCTCATTATTTGAACATGAATGAATTTATCTAAATCATTATAAATGAAAGTATTGATATCAAGCTCACCTCGAGTTCAGTGAGGAATAAATGCGTTCTTCTGCTGAATCTGTCTTTCCAAAGTCAAATATCTCAAGATAGAGAAGTGTTGCTGTATTCCAGGACATACATCTTATATACACAACAGCTCGACGCGATTGGCTGGTCGCTGTGTGACGTCAGAGGGATGGGAAGAGCAGCATGCCTTTTTGTGAATGAGTTTATAACTGCGAATAATCTCAGCATTACCAATCTCATCAGTAAAAGCATACAGTCATATACATCAATAATAATTCTATAATACATAATTAAAATGAAGTACATGTAAAAACGACTAACTTGTTTACCTTAAACACTTAAATACATTTAAAACAATGTAGATAATATTATTTTATGATAATGTTTAACTGTTAAAAAATATCACAATATTTTTTTTCTCTTTTTAATCTTTTCTTATTTTTCGTGTGAGTTGATCATTTATGAGACAGAAAACACTGCAGACAGACGTTAGTCAAACACAAATCATTTTGATAGTTTAAGCAGTCATGCACATCAAGTTAAACTGTTTACTGCAACACATCTGATCATTTCTTTAATATTTATCCAAGAATTAATCGACGTACGAATTTTTTTGCATTGATTTGTAGGGTCATGTTCCACCTGGCACGCGCTCGTAACTCATTAAGCAACAGGTAAGCATCGCGTGCAAAGGTGTGTGTGTTTCAGAGCCCCATAGATTCCTTCATAAATTGTTCGCATACATCTGGATATACAGAATTATTTCACTCTCTATATGTTTTGTTTTTGTAAGACACTCGTTCTAGACAGGTTGCATTGAACTTATACTTATTTTGTTTTGTGGTCCGTTTTCCTTTGGAGGCACCTCGTAACCTCAGACTGTTATCACGCTTCAAGACACGCCAAGATAAACTCTTCAAAAGCATCGCGTGCGTGCACCTGTAGCGCGGGTTAAAGATTGGCCACGTTGCGTGAGAGCGCGAGCGCACCGCTTCCCTGAGCCGCGCGCGAGGATGCTGAGGGGAGGGGGGACTTTTGAGTTCACACACTTTGAAAGCTGAAAGAAGAAAAGAGATCACGCATTTCTATTTATTCCATGCGTGCACATGTAACAGTGACCTAAATGAACGATTGAAAAAGCTTTACTTTTAATTTCTTTCCTGTATGAGATATCAAGTGCGCGATGCTTTTAAATACCCATAAATATTTGCCTTGGATACTTTGCAGAAGGCCTGACATGTCATTTTATTTTTTGGGTGAAAAGGAAAGTGATTAGATCACCTGGAGTCACTCTCCTTCAATCGAATGATTAACTTTACATTATAATCAGCACATGAAAACTTCAATGAACATCATTAAGAGTCCGATCCGACCATTCAGATCATTCCAACTACCACATGAAGGCTGAGAATTCGTTTAGATGGTGTGGTAAGATAGAGCATTTAGCTTGTTTATTAATAATAATAATGAGAAAATTTGTTTAAATTCAAATGAAGTTAAATGACAACTTTGGATAGTTCACGTATTATACATTGCTTTAAAAAACATTTGAATGGGATTATGGTCATGTTAGTTTACAAGGTACTGAAATGAGTACCTATTAACAGTCTTTATAGCCACTGATTTGTTCTGGTGTCCTGGTCTGATTTATTTAACTGTTCGTAACACCACAATCTGCAACTCATCCTACAAAGTTCACAAAAAGAGAGGAACACACACGATGAAGCCAATGGGGTAAATGATGGTTTTGCGTGGATTGTAAAGGTTTTGCAATGTTTTGCATATCAACCAGATTTAGCCACTGAAATAGACACAGTGGTCTTTCCAAACCAAATACCCATTCACATTGGTGGAAAACTACATAAATCCATTTGATTAAACTACATCCAGTCCAATGACAGAGCGCTCTTCTGTTGCCTTCTTCCTGGCTGGCAGGAAACAAAATAAAAATAGTTTAGAATTTTGGGATTGTTTAAAAAAAATCTTTTTAGCCGTTTCTCGTGTTTGCTGCTACAATAAACAATACAAACAGTATCTCCAAAAGAACACACATGACTAAGAGGAATATAGACAATAAGAAAAACAAGCCTGTAGATTCTGAGAAGCTTTTCATGTTTTTGGAAGACAAGTTAAATTCAACACAGGGTAATTTCTGTTTTAGATGGCATGAATGACACGATAATTATTTTATTTATTGTCATATATCGTTTTTAGATTTTATTCATTAAAAGTATACAATACATCTAACATAGCAGAATCTAAAAACGACCGATGGATGAAGCTGTTAAATAAGCACAAATTACATTCAGTATATTTAACAATTAGGGGAATGTTGCAAAGGATACATTTTAACTGGTCTAAAAGTTTTGTCTGTTGACATAATCGTCTGGTGAAGTATTGAAGTCTTCTGGATGTTTTAAAATCTCATGACTTCATAGCACAGCGTCCATCAAATGCACTTCATCCGGCCAGATTCACTGTTTTAACTGTATTTATTTTGTAAAAGTTTATATGAGGGAAATCTATAAGGAGAGAAATATTTCAGGGACATCTATTGTAGTCACATCTCCTCGTTTGTTTGGTTTTTGACTTTCTTCTTTGCAAACAAATCTTTCCTTATAACATTTTATTGAAATGCAAAGAAACCAAATCAATTGCAAAACAAATCCATTGTTTCTATTTTGTATTATTGTCACTTTCTACATATAACAAAGATAAGAAATGAGGGTAATGTGATAACATCGCACACTAGAGACTATATACTGCTCTGTGCAAAAATGCCATTGGGCGTCCACTGTCACACGCATTCTCTCTCTCTCTGATTGTGTGTGTGTGACAGAGAGAGAGTGCGTGTTCGCGTGAGAAGGGTGGGAGGGGTGGGCTCGGTCTTCAGGACAATCCTAATCTGCTCAGTTAGTCACGCGAAGGCGGCAGCGGCTCTTTTCTGGGATTTCTGTGCCGTGAATGACACGAAGCTTTAGTTGTTTAGCAGATATGCGGTCGGTCGAGTCTCACACCACGCAAACTCACGCAAACTCTTTATCCGCCGAAACGGGCGCTCGTGCGCTTCCCTCGCGTGTTAACTGGGAGTTGCGACGCTTTGAGATTAAGCGCGTGAATCACGATAAATCCAGAAGCAATCGGCGTGATGAAATGCAATTTTACACTTAATGTCACTGCATTAGATAATGATGTATTAAACTCGTTTCAGTCATTATAAAGACGTCACGAGCACTTACAGCAAACTGTTTCACAAAAGTTTGTCGGGTTTAAATTGATGATCTAAATTACAGAGAAAACAATGTGTTTAATGTGATGAAGTATACCTGTGATAACACACGAGCATTAGCTCTGGGGAAAAATCTGGAATCATTTCCTTACAGTTATTTTCATATTTTATACAATGACATTCAACCAACATGTGACTTGATTTTGGGGCCACTGTCCTTCAAATCATAAAAACTCAAAGCACTTCTCAGATTATTTTACTATAGCTTTTGCGTTATTTATAGTGTTTTGGGTCAATTACTCTGAAAAAGTAAATAATTACAATTTACTAATAAATTCAATAGTGTAATTAGACTGTACAAATGACTCTCTCCAAAAAGTATTTAGTTACTTATTACTAATGACATTCTATATATTAAATCAACCTTGATGAGTTCAGTGATTCAAGGATAGACACGAAACGGCTCTTAATTCATTCAAATAAATGATATAAAACTACATAAAGTAGTTATTAACTGACAAAAGTATTACAAATGTGAGAATTATACCTTAAAGCACAGATTTTTAAGTTAGATTTACATTTTGATGTCAATTCCACTATTGCACATACACACATTACACAAAGTATAAAGTTGAATTACATCAGAAGTAACTGTAATTAAATTGCAGAAAAAAATAAGAGTAATCCCTAACTTTACTTTTTCAAGGGGAAGGTAATTAAATTGAAGTAACTCATTACTTAGTAACTAGTGACACCCAACAGATTATTTACATGCAAAACGCTGCAGTTTTTATAGAATGCATCAGTTTCCAAAACGCATGCACGTGGCACGCTCCATTAGTAACCGAAGTGCCTGGAGAGATAACTGCACTTAGTGAGAAAAAATGAGTGAAAATCAGAACAGGAAAAAAGGAAGGAGATAAAACATTTTAACACTTGAGCAGTAATGTAGCATGAAGACGTTGCGTGTTTGCTGTGGGTTTGGAGCCACTATATCAGTGTCACGGGACAAACAAAGACAGTCGGAGTAATGTGTTTGCCTTCAGCACTTAAACTCCACAGGAATCTATCACACGAGATGAAAGAGTCGCCTCAGCTTCATCACGCTACACTACAGCATCACCTGTGTTATATTATATGACTGATGATGCGATCTGAAACTGCTTCCGGTGAATGTGCTTGTTGTCGTGCATGTGTTTATATGTGTGTGTTGTATTCAGGGTTCAGCGCGAGGGCCCGTCAGTGTTTGTGTGTTTGTGGCCGGGAACAGCTCTGAATGGAGCACGAGAGGTATTGAAGTGTCATGTTTGAAGTACAGCATGGGAAAACACAACGCCTGCACGCAGTCTGGGTCCAGAAAGATTGATGTGCTGTGATGTTCTGCCACCTGTAACTGCACACCTGTAATTACTTGCCTGCTTTTTTCTTACGCGGAACAAATGCATCCTGGTGTGTGCAAAAATCGTCAGCTTTCTCTCACAGCAGTATTTTATTAAATGTATCATTGAATCTATCAGCTTTGAGTTTGATTTGTACATGTGAAGGACGTTTGATATTTTGAGATATTGAGCCCACATGTCCTCTGGTGTCTATGCCCTTGTTTGTATGAGTTACGTGTATATGAGCCCTCATGACTACAGCTGTGTCGGGGTTTTCATGTGGAATCTTCTCAGACTCTCAGATCATTGAGTCAGGAGTCGGCGTGTCTGGCCGGAGACCTCGCGTGTGGCCTCGGCGGCCCGTCTTAATGGGATTAGGAGTGACTGAGGTTCATGACACTTGAGGTTGTGACCCGCTGCTCACTGAAACACTTCACCTGCGGCCAAACAACCAGAGGTCACGCATGAATGACACGTTACAAACTCACCTGCGCTGCCATCTGTCCTCCACAGTTATGCAGATTTTATGAGGAAAAAAAGAGAGAAAACAAAACAGAAATGTATAGAAAAATACCCCAAAATTCAATATAATGTTTGAAACTTTTGCAGGCACCATGATTAAAGTGAGTTAACTGAATGAGGGGGAAAAACAAATGAAAAATTGTGATTATCATGATTTTTACACGATTACCACAAATATGGTTTTACGTTATATGATTTGTATCTTGTGTGAAGCGAAAATGATCAAACTGACTGTAATGAACAAACTTTTTCCAATGTTTTCTGTAAAACCCGTTTGCAAAATCAGATGTCTTAGATGAAATTTTTTGACAATTGTTATATTTTTGTTATTATTATGAGGCTGTCATTTTTCACGTCTTAGTCTCAAATGCCATAAAAATACACAACATGCATCCTTCCCGCGAGGATTAAAGCAGGTCATTCATATCCATCAGTATTTGTGTGGAGAGCGCGAGCGTGAGAATGCAGGTGATGACTGAAGATCAAAGCGGAGCAGCTCGCGCATGCGCACAGGAGTGTCACCTTCCGGCCGCCGATGTGCTCGGGTTCGAGAGATCGCGGGTCTCGGGACAATAGTTGCGTGCGGAAACCCGAATCGGCCATCAATCACCTCATGCACGACTTCTGCTGACTCACAAGAAACATGAACGCGCAGAAGGGAAGGCAGTCATTTAACAGCTTCACACGCGACACAAATCACACACACAGGCGTTGCCTACCACATACCTTTCAATATACACTTGTAAACGAAGGCAATACTGATATATATAAATACACACATATCTATATTCATAGAATAGAATATATCGCCTAAATAAAATGGCCAGGCACAGCGATGGGGCATTAATCATATTTTTTTTATATCTTTAAATGAAAGGCATTAAAAACTGAACGCAAAAGGTATAAAAATGTCCTTCAATAAGAAAGTTGGGTCAAGTTGAGCTTAGTTTTGAATGACTTTGTTTTGCAGGTTTGCAGAGTTAAACACACGCACACACCCCTCTGCGTTCGAACTCTGAACACTGTGCTGGTTAATCATCGCGTGCAGACTGTGTTTGCTCGCGCTGTGCCAGGGGTCAGTCAGGGGGGTGGAGGTGGACGGTCAACCATTTATCAAAACAATCACCACAGACACGCTACTGTTGTGTAAATAGCTGAGTTGGCTGAGATTGTTTCTGTCCTTTAAAAGGCGCTGGTCTAATAACGATGATATTTTTAGATTCGTCTCGTGCACGTCTGCCGCTGCCGTCTTGTGCTCCACGAAACAAAACATAATAATAATGAACTTTTTTCATTTTTTAAAATTCTAGACTCTACCACGTGAAGAGTAGAATAAAATAATCAATAATGGGGGATTATTTTGAAGTGAACCACTCCTTAATGTACGTGAATTGTTTCATATTTTCAACATTGTTGCATCGTGTTATATATAAGAGTAATAGTAAAATACAATATTTAATTGATTTCAACTTTTACTGACACTTTGCTCTGTTTGGCACGTTTTACATCACATATAAAGTAGCCTGACCACGGTAATGCGCGATTAATGTCAATGTATTTCTTAAGAGACACAAAAACCTTCGCGATCTTAATAGGGTCATACATTCATTATGCCTCTGTGTTAGTGCAAGATCTTCCCTATTTATCTTATTTATTCCATTTTAAAAGTATTTATCTTATTTATTCCATTTTAAAAGGCGTGTGACTTCGCGTGGACAAATGTGGGGTCAAGGTTGAGTAGCCACGCGCAGTAGGGCCACACATCAGCGCAACATCACATTAAAGATAAACATTCCATACCTGTCCAGCCAGCGACATGGACACCTTAATGTGACGTCACTGATTTCCGGTAAGGTCTGAGATGCATTGTGGGATTTTGGGATTTTTAGGGAGCAAGGCTTCAGACAGTGTAATGTAATGATTGTGAGATTAAGAGCCCGACCCATAAAAGACATAAAGTGGATCTGATGGAGATGAAGACCCATTCAAACCTTAAAACACAATGGGCCTCATTCATGAATCATTCGTGTGTAGTAATCTGCGCGTAAAAACGGAGCTTCCCGAAAACGTTCCTCCGGATTCACAAATACTTTAATTGCGTGTATGTTCATCAATTCCAATCAGTCGTAAACAGGGCGTTCATGCACGCGCATTCATAATGAACATAATCTCCGCCTCTGCACTGTCTACAGATACACAGATTACGTATCTAGGAATGTTGGAGTCCTCTGGACTTCTTTCTCTGGTTTGGCAACATTATTGCATGAATCCATAACAGGCTATATGCTTACCAATAAGTTAATGAAACTGTGTCCACCAAGGCGGTTCGGCCAGCTGAAATAATAAATCCTGCTGCTCTTCTGACAATGACCAGCTGGTGGCGCTTGAGAGCGCTTTGGAAGCACTTAACGTTTTTCCGGAGACGCGTTGGTTGCTGGGATTTGGAATATCCACGACAGTTACATGCAGTGTTGAACAAAATTGGAGTAATCCCTTACTTTACTTTTTCAAAGGAAAAGTAATTTAATTACACTTAGTAGTCACACCCAACACTGGTTAAATGTATGGTGTCTTATTTTAAATATTACTGAATAGATGGTTATGAAAATGCAGTAAACAGCAATATAAAATGTTCTATTGTTGTGTATGATGGTTGGTTAATGTAGAGTTTGACAACCGTGCAAAAAAGGACACTGGCGAGCTCTGCGTTTAACCCAAAGTTAAAGAGGAAAAAATGGAAAAAGACAGGCCAAAAGAACTATAGTTGGTTCTTTCAGTGAAAGATTATTATGATAAACACTGCATCAAAATGAAGTGTCACAGTTTGTCTAAAAGAACACAGAACGTTTGAATATTTTATAAACGGTTTACCATTTATGGAGCAGGTGTCAATTTCTTTTCAACTAACATTTTGAAAATACCACAATTTACGCCAAAACGACTTTACGAACGATTTACACAAAACATAATTTTGCTCGTGTTTCGTGAATAAGGCCCATATTCCTGGACATAAGAAATTGCAAAGATAAAAAAATTCAATATAGATCAAAACACAATACTAGAGGTCAATCTGCCTAAAAGAGAACCATGCAATAAAAAATAAACAGAATTCACAGTATGATGAAGATAACTCTAAAGGGACAAGTAAAGTGTAGTCTATATAATATGTGACCCTGGACAACAGAACCAGTCTTCTGGGTCAAAACATCTGAAAGATGAATAAATAAGTTTTATATTGACGCGTGAGTTGTTAGAATATGACAATATCTGGCTGAGATACAACAGTTTAAAATTCTGGGATCTGAGAGTGCAAAAAAAATCTAATATTGAGAAAATCGCATTTGAAGTTATTAATCAGAGGCACTGTGTCAGGCCATCCACTCACAAAAATAAAGTTTTTATATATTTAAGGTAGGACATTTACAAAATATCTTCATGTAACATGATCTTTACTTCGTATCCTAATGATTTTTGGCATAAAAGAAAAATCGCTAATTTTGACCCATACGATGTATTTTTGTCTTTTACTGAAATTGTTCCTGTGCTACTGAAGACTGGTTTTGTGATCCAGGGTCACACATATCTAAATAGTACTTCATGTCTCATAACTTAGCCATGTTGTCTGCATACCGGTGTTGATGTGGGATTTCAGCCAGATTCTTCAGGGTCTCGAGAGGACAATGTAGCGGGCATCTCGCGGCACGGCCCGTGTTTTTATTGGCAGGTACCCAGACCCCGTCTCCGCAGGGCCATTATGAGTAACTCACTGAACCCCATTCAAGCACAACAAACCCATCGCTCTGCCTCATATGGGATGTCCTTAAACACACTTCTGCTTATGTGTGTGTGTGTGTCTGTGTGAGCTCAGGCTGTGGATGCATTTATATGAATCAACTGAAGGGCAGAGTAAATGACAATGACATGTAATATGATGTTTCCTTCTCAGTTTTATTTGTAAGGAAACGAGCTGAGAATGTGTCTGTTCCAGTCAGGAAACATTGTGAAGTGTTGTTTTCGTGTTTATTAGATTACAGCACATTATTTATGTGTTTATTGTGTTAACTTGCAGGCGAACATGATGATTGATAAATGATTGTAATAACTTCAAAAGATTTCCCGCTGCTCTTGTGCAGGTTTACACATGCGTCCTGATGTCTAATAACTGTAATTCGTGCAGGATTTTACAAGACCGTAGATCAAAATAATAGCAAAATTAGTCGACACAAATCCAGAATAAACGTTTTGGTATAACGAAATAGTGTTTTTGAATCTCACAATATTAGACATTAAAGAACACTACGGCATTCACTACAGTTTAACAATTCACAAGTTTTATACTAAAGAATACTACAGTATAGTGCACATAAACTAACTATTATTATAAGTATACTATACAATTTTTTCAAGTGGGATTATACGCTCTTTAGATGGTGTCATGTGCGTTCATTGAAATAAATCAATTTAGTAATCCCACCGCGCAAAAACAGATCAATGTGCAGCTTGAAGATTTTCCTGAGAATAATATCAGTTGTGTATAAACTGTTGTCACCGCGGGCTGACGCTCTTCACTGAATGATGGCAGAGAGCCCCAGACGGCACACAGACTCTCATCGTCTCAGATCTTCATCATCTCCGTCTGTTCTTGTTCATATTCACACAAACATTTAACGTCTAGCAATTAAACCCTGTGCCAAACTCAATGTGAGAAAAAATCACAACAGTTTCATAACAGACGGATCATCTGAGGTCCTGGACGAGATGTTTAGCTTTGTGCTGTTGAGACTCATCAGTGTGTGTGTGTGTGTGTGTGTGTGATAGAAATGTGCAGTCACCTCCATTGACCTGTCAATCAAACTCCAACTGCTGATTTCACATCGACTCTCTTCCAAAAAGAAACTGAGCGACGGCCAGCTGCCAATAAAGCTCGACTTGAATTATAAACACACATGGCCTAAAACCATACCAGCCACCGTTCAGCCGAGGCCTGTGGCCTACAAGAACAGAAGAGACATTGAGATTTATTATCTCGTCCCTTTGATGTGTGGAAGTTCTGTGAATGGGAACACAAATCCCACAGGCTCACACATCTCACGACATCACAGAGACTTGAAATCTTCAGATACGGGCCTGTAGGAAAAACACATTATCAGCTGGAAAATGTCCTTGTGTATTTTTCTGTCAGCATTATTGAATAGGTATGTTAGAAATGTCATGAATGTGTGTTGTATTGTTACTCATTGTGGGTGTTGTGAAGTCCATCCGCTCGCCTTTTTTCTAACAGGCAATGTATGGAAATGCATTGACAAAATGTGCAGGAATTCTGCATCACACATACACAAAAAGATACACATAATCCCCTATTCGTGTTGTAAAGGTCATACACGTTCATACAAAATCAATAACGTTTAACAATCACTCAATATGAATACTCTGTTCACAGCGATGCCACAGAAGAATCATTTTTGGCTCCACAAGAATCATTCAGTCAAAGGTTCTTTAAAGAAGCATCTCTTTATTACCTTTTTACCATCTGAAGAACCTTTTTTGCCACAAAGAACCTTCTGGGATGTTAACGGAACCGTTTAGACAAAAATGGTTAATCATGAACAGTGTTGGTAAGTTTCCCTGAAAAGTAATTAATTACTTATTACTAGTTACAAATTCAATAGAATAATTACTGTACAAATGACTCTCTCCAAAAAGTATTTAATGACTATAACTAATGACTTTCTATATATCACTTAAATGATTCAAGGATAGACATGAAACGACTCTTAATTCATTAAAATAAATCATATAAATCTACATAAAGTAGTATTATTAAATGCCTAAAGTATTACAAACGTGAAACTAATACATTATTGCGTGCATTTCTAAGTTAGATTTTGAACATTTTATGTCAATTCCACTATTGCATACACTACACAGTATTTAATTCAGTTACATCAGAAGTAACTGTAGTTAAATTACAGAACAAATCAGAGTTATTCTTTTACTTAAATTACTTTTTTAAGGTAAAGTAATGAAATTACAGTAACGGATTATGTAGTAACTAGTGCCACCCAACACTGATCATGAAGCACCTTTATTTATACAGGTGTCAACAGGTGTATGATGTTGTCCGGAACGTTTTCTCAGGTTCTGTCAAAGTAAAGAGTGTTCACAGGCTGTTGAGATCCAAAAGAGACAAACTCGATTTTGTTCATATTCTGAAGAAGAAATAAACAGAAGGCTAAATATATTTCCTGAGCTATATGTCTGAGGAATGACCGTCAGCGAGTGCCGTTCTGTTAAAGAAAGAGAGGCAGACAGGTTTAAAATCACAATTGCTTGGTTTTTATCATATTTTAGTCGTTGAATCATGCTGATGATCGTCTGTTATGAAACGGCTCATTTGATGCCATGATCTCATGTTTTACTGAGTAAACCTGTACTTTCACCAGAGCGGCCGTGAGTCAGACAGAACACAACATGCCACTTACATCACTTTTCTCTGAAGTCCTTTACGCAGAGGATTGCACAAAATATAAAAAGAAAAAAACCTGAGGACACGTTGTTCCGTTCTGCAGTCGTCCTCACGCTGAGCGTGTTTAGGTGGATCCTTCAGGTAAAAAAAAAGCGTGTCATGAGATTTATTAGAACTTCAAAGAGACGACTGATTGAACAATGACACGCCCACTGGAACACAACCTCTCTCTCTCTTTTTCTTATTTTTGTGAATGACAAAGCTAGTGATTGACAGCAGCGCTGTCTCTCTTTCATGGCTTGCTCTGACACAGAACACATGATGTTTTTTTGTAAAACTCGTCTCAACATGGCTTCTAAAGAAGAACTGACACAATATTACAAAGACAAAATCTCTGAATAAATAAAACTCAAGTACGTTCTCTTGTTCAGAGAACAAACGCAAGGTTTTCCAGATGCACTGAAAACACAGAAATCAGACGTGACACAGTCTACTGAATCCTAATGTTCACCTCAACACATGATCTTTCATATTACATCATAACAGGAAATGTTAATAGTGATTATTGTTCTTATGTTCACACATCCGTTTGAAAAAATACAGCAGTATACTTTATGTAATATGATCTGTGATTGACTGTATTTACTACATAAGTAAAGTTTGTGTAAGAACTAAAGTGTTTTTGAACATATTTTGAACATAGTAATATTAAAGTGTTATGTAATGTTGTACTGTAGCAGATGAATTGATTTATACTAAGAAAGGCCAAAAGTGAAATGTCAAATGATCCAGTCCGGGTTGTGTTTTCTTCTTGATTCACAAATAACTGTACATACAGATGTTTTGATGGAAAGCAACAAGCAGTACATTCAGGCCATACATTCATCAGTATGTGTGTTCTCTGAGGAATGAACCCGTGACACATCACACTATATACCATCACTGAATCAAAGCAGGAGACATTGAGATGTTATCTGTACATGTCCACATCTTCAGACGGGTTTTCTGATTCTCTTCTATTTTTACCCAGCAGCTGTATGTGATGTTGAATATGAAACCGGACGCAGGTGCTCAGTGTTACCTGTGTGTTTGGGAAGTGATGCCTATCAGCAGGTGCCCACGCATTCCCTGAAAGATTGTTGGGGGAATTTGGTTTGTAGTGTCGTTTCATCATCTGTCACAGAAAACACAAATCCTGAGGCTCTTTATGTGCAGTTTGATGCATGAACTTCCTTCATGTCAACAAATCAAACATGCGTGTGTGTTGGGAGTATTTGGGGAGTTTTTTGAGTTTTAATGCAGAAGTGCTTCAGTGAGGTTCTTACTTACAAAACCAGTCGTGAGGAGCACGGGAATGTTTGCTCGGGTCGAAATGATCCATTTTTCTTTTATGTCAAAAATCATGAGGATATTACGTAAAGATCATGTTCCATGAAGATGCTTCCTTAATTTCCTACAGTAGATATTTTACAACTTTATTTTTCTGAGTAATATGATATGCTGAGGACTTCATTTGGACAATGTTTAAGGCAGTTTTCTCCGTATTCGATTTTTAACACCCTCAGATTCCAGAGTTTTAAATAGTTGTACCTCGACCAAATATCGTCCCATCCTAACAAACCATACATCAAATATGAACACATAAGACTAGTCTTGTCACATACTTTACTTCACGTTCTTTCTCACTGAACTGTATTTACAGTATATTATTGCATGCATGCGTTTCTTGTGTTTAGACAGAAACAAACAAAGGCAGGAGAAATGGACACTTAGCTCAACTTGACTGGATTAATTCTTGAAAGAAGTGAATAATTACATTAGAGATGTGTGACCGTACGTCAGAATGCAACAGATTCTAAAAGCAAAAGAAATCCTTTAAGAGCAATTATATATGTCAGAATAGGAAACCAGGAACAAATATTATAACAGAAAAGATCCAAACTACATATAAAGAATATTGACAATACCGTATGTATCAACCTGAAGTATTGCTCTGTGATGATATCTTGAGGTTTTGGCACAAATGATATCCCAGCAGAGTCTGAGCAGTTCGCCCGTGGCGCTCGGTCACGGCTATCTTCACTTTAGATAGAGATTCTTGCATAACTTCTGCTGTCCATAAATACACTGGCAAACTGTTTATACACCAGACCAGCGCTGAGGTCACGATGGGCCGATGCAAACTGAAATGTTTCTTACAGACCAATTAAATGAATGTGTGTTCTCTCTATTTTTATAACATTTATATTTCTGCTGCAAATGTATAAATGGAACAAGATTACTGAGTCTTACTGTCTGTTTTCACTAACATGGACAAAATTCATCCAATATCACCTGGGGCGGACTGACCGGTGGGACATTCTGTCAAAGTCCAGAACGGCCGTGACCAGGGCCGGGCTGGCCATCTGGAGCACCGGAACGTTTCCCGGTGGGCCGCTATGGTATGGATGCTTGGGCCGGACATACGGACGTATTACAAATGCAAAAGCACGCAACACGAAGGTAAACGAGTCTGACACATATGCATGTAATGCAGTGACACGTTACATACAACAAGTCAACAGAAATGGGGGAGGGCTGACGTGGGCAGAATAATCCAGGGCTGAATTTGCTTCCTAGTCCGCCCCTGAATATCACTTACAACACCAGAGCATCACCATCAATTAAACTGACATATTCATGCTAAAGATAAAAGACTTGTGTTGCATTCTATATGGCCAACGCTGTGTCACTGTATTCTGTGTGTGAGACAAAAGAGAGGGAGAATAAACACTGATCTCCGTCAGATGTGAGGGGGTTTATCTCTATTAAAACAGCCTGCGGGCGGCAGACAGGAGGGTTACAGATAGGCCTGTGAAGAGGTTATATCATCAGATTAAGATATCCATAAACACAATGATAAGATTGGTCTGATGGTGTTACACAAAGAAAACGACATTGCACGGGTTGTGAGTACTTTTGAAGAAATCCAAGCGGAGCAAAGCTCCTGTCATAAACTTTCTGCAGGATCACATCACTTCACCAACACATCATCACACCCATCTATGAGGACATTCCACACTTTTATACACAGCTACAGCTACATGAAACCTTTAAGCATTCTTTTGCTTGCATTTTTTACACTTTTGGGCACACATTTCTCCAAAATATAGTGAAATGGGTGCACGCGCAGTAGTAAACACACGCTGTCGCAAGTCTCTGCAAGTGGATTGTTAAAAGTCTGACATGTTATTTCTGCATCTATTTTTTGGCTGGAATAAATCAAACACTCTCCTCTTCTGTGACAGCTACTTGGATGGCGTTCATGTGGAATAATCTGCTGTGCGCGCGCAAATGATACAACACGCCACGACACGTGCATGCAATGAAAACCGTCATGACATTAAAACGCTTCCTGTTCTGCCTTTGTATAAACATCGCCATTCTGTCGTTTAATGTAATGTGAGACCTGCAGTCCTTGTGACTCATATGTTTCTGTTCTCATGCATCATGGCGCAACGCGTCCGGTGCGATTCGACGAGCACGCGCAGCATCCCGACACCTGACAATGGCCATCAGAGTAATCTATAAACTGCAACATACAACACCTGAAATCAACAATGTTAACACAACCAAAACTTAGATCTAAAAGAAGAGAAAATGTAAGTAGGGAGATGGTGGTCTAGTGGGTTAAACCACTGAACTTGTAATCAGAAGGTTGCTGGTTCGATCTCAGCATCCACCACCAAGTGTGTCCTTGAGCAAGACACTTTACTCCATGTTGCTCCAGGGGGATTGTCCCTGTAATAAGTGCACTGTAAGTCACTTTGGATAAAAGCATCTGCCAAATGACTAAATGTAAATGTAAATGGGTTAAAGAGAAGAATTATCGGAATCTGCACTGGTCAAGTGATGATGATGATGCTGTAAGTCTGGTCTGGTCCTGTTCTTATGAACATATGGGGATGATTTACTCATTGAGGTCAGATGTCAGGTGAATGACCAGCGGAGACACTTTTGAACTTTGTTAGTTGTTTTTCAGAGTGATAATTAACAGACCTTAACACAGCAAAAAGTCTTTTTTCAGGAATATCATCTCAATATAAAAACCAGCAAACAGTCTGGAGGTCAACCTGATTGAAAATTTACTCATTGAATGAAGTCAATAAGAAGAGGTGCCAGAAAGTTCTATTTTTGATTTTTGCTATGATTCATTTTTCCTCTACTTCCCGGGGATGCCCCGGTCGTGCAGGCTGTCAGGTGGAGGGTCATTAGAAACAGCAGCACTGACTCCCCCGCGGGCGACACTCCTGCACACCCGTCCGTCCGGTTCTGCACGCCACACGAGAGGGAGAGAGAGAGAGAGAGAGAAAGGAAGTGAAGGTGTTTGATCTTAGCCCAAGGCTAAGAGAGTTTAGACAGAGTTGTGATCACTCAGTACAAACTTTCCTTCTCCGTCCTCGTTTACGAAATTCTGTTCATCTCATCACCAGACACAAACAAACAATCCTACAAGAGAAACACATTCAACATCTGCACAGCGAACAGTTCTTGAACACAACCCTTCATGAACATGAACCAGGATTTAGTCAAAAAAGTGTTGTTACACAAACTGGTGCCACAGAAAGGTTTCTGCATCTACTTCAGATGGAGAAGAGCAGAAGATCATTACACAGTTTACATGACGTGAAAACATTCACATGAGCCGTGTTTGACAGCAGGATGTCAAGAGCTAGCACTGAGATTTTATTGATCCAGTCTTGGGAACAAAACACTGAAACAAATTTGGCTGAATGCACACATACCAGCCAACTGCGGCAAAAACATATATAGAGCCTATATAAATATATATATATAGAGAGAGAGAGAGAGAGAGAGAGAGAGATGTTGTGCTCAAGGCCCTGCAGCAGCAGCAGCACAGTTTTTAAGAATGAGGTGGCGTGTGAAGATAGCGTGTGTTTCAGTAGACCACGCCCGCACCTGTCAGGTGTTCAGTGGCATGCTTGTGTTCCGTGCGGACGACAGGATGAGAGAGAGAGTTAGTGCACATATCTGTCTCACATGTGTTCATACACACGAGATCAGACACCCTGACATTTCCCTGACACAGCCATGGAAACACGCACATGCACACACACTTAAACACGCACGCACACACCACAAACACACACGCACATGCACATGCATACACGCACGCACGCACGCACGCACGCACACACCACAAACACACACATGCACACGCACTCACATTTTAACACGCACGCACACAACACAAACACACACATGCACACACGTTAACACGCACAAACACACGCACACACTACAAACATGCACGCACACACAACACTCACACACAAACATGCGCACACACAGAAATAAGACTTAATGTGTGTCATCCCCTGAATTCTCGTGTAAATGTTGTGATCTGGATAAGCTCTACGAATGTTCTTCCTCCAGCTGTGTGGTTCTAGAAAGAATATTTAGATGATGAAAAACGTATTGAAGCTTTGACTGAAAGGTTGTTTATTGAAGAACATCTTGTACTCCAGTGGCACCTTTGTGAAGAACCTTTGCTAGAACACAGACACTTTGTTACACACTGATGTTAAATCAATATATATTTGGGATATGAACTCATGATGTTTCTTGTCTTTTGACGTGCCACTAGAGCACAGAAGGATGTTCTCCTGTGATTTCTGGAGCTGTGGTTAGTTTGATGTTTGTTGAGATAATCTCACTGTATGTGTTTCCTGCAGGTGCACTCGCTGCAGTCTGTGACTTCTGTTGAGTTTTAAGATGACGCTTACGGTACCTGCATAGATATTCCGCCTTGGGTTCAAGTCACATGAGATGTGCGTGTGGATGTTCTGGACCCGTCCTGCATTAAAAGTCTGAATGATTTTCTCCATGCAAACAACAGAAAAAACACTCCGTTAATGTAGATCACAGATCAATGTGCTACAGTCTCGCATGCAAACGTACCGAATGTTAGAAGATGCCGTTACAAGATAATGACAGTCGCAAATGTTCCAACTTCCCACATTCCTTCTATAGACCACATTGAGATTCAAATGAGAGCAACGTTTGTAATATAAGATCTCAGTTTTCTCTTCCCACATGCTGGTTGGGGTCAAACATGGACATTTTCTAGGTTCATTTAATCCAAGATTGAGTTTGTGCATATTTTACTCAACGTAAAGTATATACTTAAAAAAATGCAAAAACAGGACATGAAAACAACGTGCAGTTCGTTGTTGTAGTCATAACTGAACAAGGCCAATGTCAAAAGATGTAGAATCGTTGTTATATATTTCAAATCAAACAGTTGTTTAGAGCTGATAATGGCCGGAGAGCTCTACTTCATTACATTTACCCAAGAATTAGTTCAAATGTGCAAATTTCGTAAATCTATTGAGATTTCTACATCTGTGGCTTGAAAAATATGTCTCAACTAGAATTCCTAAATAAATACAGTAAATACATGAAAGTGAATGAATTGTGTCTCATTGGCATTACAATGATTTCGGTCTAGAATAAACAAGTCATCATCTTTTCTTTCAGATTCGGAACTCCTTTGTGTGTAGAGGCTTTGACCTCGTCTCTTGGTTTCATGTTCTTCTTACATAAACCTGAACAATGCACGAGTTTATCATCAGCTCAGGTGTGTCACACGCTCTTCAAACTCGTTTGACCCGCTCACTGTCGCCCCCACTGGAGCTTCACTGCAGCGACATCACGCGGAATGACGTCATCTCTCAAGTTCTGCATGACAGAGAGGGGCTGCTGGGACGGATGTTTGTGATATAAACCTGTCAAATATCACAATTAGACGGAAGAACAACAAGCAAACAGAGAAACGAGCAGTAATTGATATATCAGATTCTTGAAATGAAATGAGTAATAATTCATTATGAATGGTACTTGGACGGACGTCTGTCATATGGGTGTTTATGGGTTGTGTTTGAAGAACATGTCTGAAAGGACCCTGTGAAGTTTTTATCACCTCTGTGTGTTTAACCGTTTAAAAGATTCTTTCAAGCTCAGCTGGTCACTAATTTACCCTCTTTTAAACAAACACTTCACTATCCCGAGGGCTCTGCTTTTAACGTTTAGTAACCAACATTTTTTAAACTAAATTCCCATGTCAGGTTTGAATGAGTTCAGAAAAAACAAACATGCAATATACTGTATATAGGCTGCATAAGAAAAATGAACAGACATGAGATCTCTTTAACACCTCCATTATTTAGACATTTATAAGATTAAATGCAGAGCAGATAGAACCTTTATAAGCTCATTGGCGTCACAGATATTTCTCATAATATTCGAAAGAGTCTCATTAACATCTCCGTTTGAGTTTCAGAAGAGATGTTATCAATGTCTCAAGAGAAACACCTGAGACATAAGGGAAAATTCCTCGAAAATATCAACCTTACCACAAAGACATTAAGTTTCTCCAGCATTTTTACTCTGGTAACAGCACAGATTTTAACATTTGGTGGTTGAAATACTCATGTGAGATCTCTCTTCACATGTGTAAATCATTTGTTTTATTTTTAGTTCATGATTTTTCATAGTTAGGTAAGAGACATTTTCAGGATTGTCACATCCATAACCCTACATATTCCTCATAAATGGAAACATGACAATTAAAATAAAAAACTATTTGATGTTCTATAAAGAGGCATCACTTCCCCATTCAATAGGTGTTATTGCTTCAGGATTGTGCATTTTATTTTAAAGAAAACAAAGTTTGTCGTCTGCCAAAAAACACATCCTTTTTTGTCACATCCATAACACGTTTTTTTCCTTTTTTTTATTTTATTTTTTCATAGACTGACATTTTTTGATGTTTAGACTCTATCAACAAGGGTTCAGTAAAATATAAACAGATGCTTCAATAAATTCGTAACAAATTCATTCTCTGAGCATTTTTGTGTCACATACATATCATATTCTCCTCTGGCCAGAAAGAGCAGGTTTGTTAATGTGGTGAAAGTTGTTTCAGACTGATCTAGAGTCAGTAGATGATGAACAGTGTGTGTAGAGCGGCTGACTGGCGCCACCTGCAGGATCACACACATCATTACAGCTCCACACCATTATCCTAACAAGAAAACAAAACCACTAAAGGTGTAGAACAGTAATGTCAGTATCATTTTAAACAAGCAGGACTGTTTACCGTCATGTCTTTGCTATATTTATGTTTCATAAGTATCCTATATATTTTTTGATTTTCTCTATTAATCGGCTGGTGTCGTTTGGAGCTTTTTGAAGCTGTAATGAAACTGCAATTTGGACCTAAAACAACAGTGCTTTATTTAAATTGAAAGGATTGAAATGATCAACAGAAGCCTAATAACAATGACGCTTGACTTTTACCTGCATAATAACAAGAGGAATGTAAAGATGATGCTGTGTGTGCAGTGATGTTCTCTGTTCTCCATCAGTGTCGTCACAGATGAGAAAAACAAACGAAGACACGTGCAGGTCACAGGAAACCCTGAAGACATGTTTACTGATATGAGTCACTATTAGAGATCAGAGATGTTCACTTCCCAGTGGATGTCAATCATATTACTGATGATATGATACACATATTTACACGTTGAAATAATGACTAATGTCAAACATTTTAAAGCCGTTTTAAAGATCGCTTACCTGAAAAAAAATCCAGGAAATATTTTAGTTTAAGCATCACTGCCATAAAAAATACCTAATGATTTCATTAACACATGTGATGATTAAGAAACTCCATCTCAAACCTCAGAAACTTGAAATAAGATTCAATTGTCAAAAAATGAGTTGGGCGTATGACGTAGTATTTCACTGAACCATACACTCCCCCAGTGATCGAACAGGTTTCAGAAAGTTTTTTTCGAACATATAAAACTGTTCTGTAACAACTTTTCTTAGCCTCTTATTGGACCGTTCTAAGGGAAAAGAACGCGGCACTCCTGTGGAGAGCAGGAGAAGGAGCATGTGCAGACCTCACTCTTACTTGTGTGCAGGAGAGAGAGAGACCGTATGTTGGTGAAGTTCAGATGTTTGTTTGTTCACTGCATTTGGGTGATGAATGTTATATAAACTGTGGAAATAGCGCTGGATTTGGAGATGGTTTGAAAATGATATACTGAGCCGTCCCAGCACTAAGAGATGCCGGACATGAACAGAGTGCGGTGAATGAAACTGATGTCTGTGTTTTGTTGACAATGGGTGGGCACATGCTTTAGTTCAGTCTACCCCTCCCCACGCACATGACATGAATGTAACCATGCAGTACTAGGGTCTACATTAAAATGCAATGGTAAACCCGGAGTATACCGCCATTACAGATACAGTAAACTTTAGATTAATAGGGTTTAGTTAGTTTGGACAGTTCTGCCAGAACTCAGACTCATCTCACCTGTAGAGCCGTGGGTTTGATCTGACACGTGACGAGTCCCACACACAGAACACATCAGACACGAGTGATCAATAATCTGGACTGACTATGAGAGAGACAAAAATATGATTGAAATCACAAACAGTCATAAAAAATGTCACAGAAATGTCTTGGTTCAGAGAAGAGAAACAGAGAAACTGTGACATGAATACTTTTTAGATGTAACAGACCAAAACCAAACAACACTGATTTACTCAAATCAATTTGCTTGACAAGAATATTTATTTTCTATTCCAGCCAGAAGTTTGACACACATGAAGTCTGATCCAGATTATTATACTGTAATGCATGAAGCGTGATCCACACAAACATGCTGAAAAACAGCCTATAATCAACATTTAGACAGAGAGATAAACAGAGAGAGAGAGAGAGAGAGAGAGGGAGAGAGAGAGAGAGAGAGAGAGAGAAGGAATTTTGAATTTTAACAAGACTTTTATTACAAAAAAATATCCTATTTCACCATGCACTCTTATACCACAATATTAAATAGTTTTCAAAGTTTTACACCACAGATACCAAAAAACCCTCACAAAATATGCATAAAAATCAATTCATCCTCAAAAACAGAGCACAGAACCTCATTAAAACACCATATGCATTCAAATAAGAGCAAATCATCAATAGACTTATAATAAAGAAAATCAACCATAACTCTTGATTTCACCAGATTAGAAAACAAGGCTTTTATGTTCTGATTTAAATTTTGTTCTATTTTCTTTTTCTTGCTTAAATAAATGGCCAGCTTTGCTTGGCCAAAAACGAAATTCAGAAGTTGACAAACAAATCTTTTTTTCCTCACATATTTGTACCCCAAAATAAATGTCTCCAGAGAAAAGGTTTCATTACAACTCCTAAAAACATCACCTAGAATTACAAACAGAGATTGTAATCTACAACAATTCATAAAAGCATGGAAAACAGTTTCTCTATTAGAGCAAAAAGGGCATGAAGAAGCAACCTCAGGGTTTAAAAGCATTAACCGCGACAGCACCATGAAGTATTTTCCATTGCAAGTCACCTGTTCTCCTAGTCAACGGTGGTTTGTAAAAAGATCGCCACTCAGGTTTTTTGCCTTCATCCAGTTTAAAAACTTCACGCCAGGGAGTATCAACTCTTGCATTTAAAACATTTTTGCTAAACACCAAAACACAAGACCTGTACAAAGATTTGCAAGTACTTAAAAAAAAATCTTTACACATAGATGCAGCATTTCTGAAGAAAGGGGAAGTAACCCCTTTAACATTTATAGACAAAAACAAACAAGGAAAAGAGTCTTTGGGATTCGAAACACAAGAGCCTTTACAATATTCTGTTAACAGTTCTATTTCAGTTGTTTTAAGAGCAGCTTTCCATTTTATGAGTAACTGGGTAACCAGACGAATAGATCTGATTCCCAAATGTTGAGCCAGAGCTGTTTCGTCCTTAAAGTCCGGCCCTACAATGTTCAGTAACTTCCTCAGAGTAATGACGTTGTGTCCAATCAGCAGCCTATTAAGTCCAGGAAAAAATGTACTGTCCGTTAAATCCAATCGAGAGCCATAGATTAAAGGCTCTTCCAGTAACCAGAAAAGAGAAGGTGAGTTTTCTGGTCGTTTAACAAAAAAAAGACTCCAAACTTTAAAAGTATTCTTATAAAAAGTTGGCAACGTTGAGGTGTCCAGTTTTTGGGGATCCATCAAGAAAAGTACTTTGTCCAACCCCAATCCTACAAAACTACGTAAAATCAGGCATGAAACAGCACGCCAGTTACTATTTGATGGTCCATCCAACAGTCTTTTCACAAACTGCAGACGAAAGGTTGCAATTCGGCTTTGTAGATGTATTAATCCTTGACCACCTTCCTCTTTAGGCATAAACAATACATTTTGTGAGACCCAATGCAACCTATCCCAAAAAAAATTAACCATGATAGCCTGGATTTTTGAAAGTAGTTGCAAGGGAGGATCTACACGGGCAAACTTATGCCATAAGGAAGACGCCACCAAATTATTAACAATTAAAATGCGCCCTCTATATGACAATTTTGGAGACAAAAACTTCCATTTTTCAAGGCGTCCTTTGACTTTTTCAATTAAACCTTCCCAGTTTTTCTGTACTATTGTCTCGTCTCCCAAAAATACCCCTAAATATTTAAAACCTTCTTTTCCCCAATGTAAACCAGCAGGGAGTCCTGGTTTCCAACTTTTCCAGCTTTCTATCAATAGTGCTTCACTTTTACTCCAGTTTATTTTAGCAGAAGACAACACTTTAAAATTTCCAAGTAATTCAGATAAAACCTGTACGTCACTTTGCTTACTAATCATAACTACTATATCATCAGCATATGCTGATAATAAAAAATTACCATTGCAATTTGGCAAAGATATACCTTGAAGTTTCATTCTTATTTGCTGTAATAAAGGCTCTATGGCCCTAAGGATAGTCTCTTAGGCTCTAAGGATAGTCAGTACTGCTCTACGGCAACTCAACGGCAGAAGCCCTCCGGTTAAACTGTCATTCAGTACCTCTAGCAAGTCCTCTCCAGTCTCTGACCATAAAGACTTATAAAAGTCAATAGGCAGACCGTCAATCCCTGGTGCTTTTCCAAGCGCCATACCCTGGATGGCTTTACACAGCTCCCCCATGGTCAAGGCACCTAAAATCTTTGCATTGACTTCCTCTGCCACTTGAGGAAGATTATCAAAAAAAGTATTTCGTAGAATCTGGACCCAGTTCATTTTTATATAGAGATTCATAAAAAGTGGCTGCTCTCTTACGAATGTCTTTGGGGTCAGTCAATACAGTTTCAGAACGTAACGCATGAATGACTCTGTTCTGTCCATTTTTCTTTCTAAACTAAAAAAAAACCTTGATGGTGCATCCATCTCGTTTATACTAAGAATGCGTGACTTGACCAGAGCACCCTGTGTTTTAACCCCTAAAAGGTCAGATAACTGAGTCTTCTTATTTTTTATGAGAGACTCCGCATCACTTTGTTCCCCAGGCAAGTGAGCCAATTCTTGCAGTTTCAAAATCTCAGTCTCTAAAGTGCTTAATCTCAGGGTTACTTCTCTAGTGACGTTCTGAGAATATTGTTGACATAGCTGTTTTATCTGAACTTTCCCAAAATCCCACCATTGCTGCAGTGTTCTAAAGGATTTCTTTGTTGTTTTAAAAATATCCCCAAAATGTTTAAAACATTCTTTAAAACACGTATCATCCAACAAAGTGGTATTTAAGTGCCAATAAGCGCTCTTTGGCTTAATAGAATTTAAAAAAATACAGCACTGCACCATACTATGATCTGAGAGACATGATGGTGTAATAGAACAACTCTCAACAATACTAGCATGATGTTTAAAAACATAAAACTTATCCAGCCTTGCCAATGAAATCATGTTATCACGAACATGAGACCAAGTGTATTGTCTTTGTTCTCCATTAAGCTGTCTCCAAATATCAATTAATTCATGTGTTTTTTTTTAGCTGAACAAGACGTTGGCGTGAAGGTAAATGAGGTTCCATGTGATTTCTATCTATGTTGGACTCT
>CM056461.1:746586-769086 GCA_029783895.1 Triplophysa bombifrons
CACAGATGAGATTTAATTTATGTTGCTGCTTTAAACTGACAGGCTTACAATTATCTAACAAACACCCATCAATCTGTGCAACACATAAACATCAATGAAGCAACTACTGCACAACATTTGTTCTCCAATTAAAAATAGATAAAGTGTTTTTTGTCCAACTAAAATCATGTGAACACACGCACAAACACAGATGCACACACACAAACACAGATGCACACACACACACATGCACACAGACGCACAGGCACAGGCACAGACGCACACACACAAGTATACAGATGCATACACACACACACACACACACACACAAAGACCTACACAGACGCACACACATTATAATGTCATCATGAGCTGGTTAATGTCATCTGGTTCTCTCTCTCTCTCTCTCTCTCTCTCTCTCTCTCTCTCTCTATCTTTTCTGAACTTGAGAAAGGAGAAGCACCGGATGAGTAACACAACACAGGATTGGTTGATGGTCCTGTCAATCACAGATGTCTGGTCTATAAGGTGTCAGGTAGAAGTGTGTGCCAGCGTGTCGTCTCCGCCTGCGCACTGCTGCACATTTCTGTCCAGTGCTGCTGTCCCGCATCAGGACCCTCACAGCCAATCAGAACACGGCCCAGAATGCAACTCTTTGTGTACAGTCTTGCCTGTCGATCACAGAGTGTTGATGTCATTATTGTGCTCTTATTTGATCATTGTGAGGATATCATATAATAATGATGCTCACCTGCATCACGATGAGCTCCAGGACCAGAGGCAGCTCACTGATGTCACCGGCCGGAAGGTCAAACAGAAATGGGGCGTTCCAAACAGCGTTTGCACCGCTGGCGCCCTTTGTCTCCTTACTGCTGATTACTTTTCCATTCTGACGTAGATTGATGACGACACAATGATCTGGAAAGACAAACGGACGTTATGAAATCAACACAAGTGTTTGTCTTATGCCCTATGAATCACTTTATTATAGACATGACTCACAAGATTCTGAACATAACACAGACAGACACATAGACAGACAGATAGACAGACACACATATACACACTCATGCACACACACACACACACACACACACACACACACACACACACACACACACACACAAACACACACACAGACAGACACAGACAGACAAACACATAGATACACACACACACACACACACACACACACACACACACAGACAGACAAACACATAGATACACACACACACACACACACACACACACACAGACAGACACAGACAGACAAACACATAGATACACACACACACACACACACACACACACACACACACACACAGACACAGACAGACAAACACATAGATACACACACACACACACACACACACACACACAGACACAGACAGACAAACACATAGATACACACACACACACACACACACACACACACACACAGACACAGACAGACAAACACATAGATACACACACACAGAGACAGACAAACACATTGATACACACACACACACACACACAGACAGACAAACACATAGATACACACACACAGAGACAGAAAAAACACATTGATACACACACACACACACACACACACACAGAGACAGACAAACACATAGATAGATACACACACACACACACACACACACACACAGACAGACAAACACATAGATAGATACACACACACAGACAGACAGACAGACAGACAGACAGACAAACACAGAAACACACACACACACACAGACAGACAGACAGACACATAGATACACATAGATACACACACACACACACACACTCACACAGAGAGACAGACAAACACATAGATAGATACACACACACACACACACACACATAGACAGACAGACAGACACAGAAACACACACACACAGACAGACAGACAGACAGACACATAGATACACATAGATACACACACACACACACACACACAGAGAGACAGACAAACACATAGATAGATACACACACACACACACACACACACACACACATAGACAGACAGACAGACAGACAGACAGACACATAGATACACACACACACACACACACACACACACACAGACAGACAGACAGACAGACAGACACATAGATACACACACACACACACACACACACACACACACACAGAGACAGACAAACACATAGATAGATACACACACACACACACACACACACACACACACACACACAGACAGACAGACAGACAAACACAGAAACACACACACACAGAGACAGACAAACACATAGATAGATACATACACACACACACACACACACAGACAAACACCTAGATAGATACAAACAAACACACACACACACACACAGACAGACAGACAGGATTAGACAGACAGACAGACAGACAGAGTTAACCTGGGTTTCCTGGAATCCTGGTGAGTTTTGGCAGGTTTTCAGCTTTTCTGATCATCACTTTCATGCGATGTGCCAGTGTCTGATACTGCAGGACAATCAGGACTTGACCGGGACAAACCAAACTCTTGAGATGCCCCAGTGCATTCTGGGAACTCTGACTCTGAAACTAAATGTAAATGATGATTGAGATGAACTGGTTTACAGAAGTGAAGTGTTTATTTGACACTGGACCTCAACCCATCATCCATTTCAGTCAATTTCAAAGTAATTCAATTACATAAAATATCCCTAAAATCAACTTATTAAACCACTGAATCAACAACATGCATAATATACACAAAAAACTTTAAGATTCATCAGCACTCCACACAAATACCACAACAAACATAGTTTGAGCATTACAGCAGCTGAACAGAACTAATTTATTTTGAGGTGATTGTTTATTTTTTGATTACATTTTTCTATATCTGATGTTCTTGCACTGAAATGAGTTGTGATGCTGTTAAACTCAACAACATCATTACAACACACATATCACACGCAGAGAGAAAGAGAGACACACACTCTCACACTCTCACTCCTAACCCACACAAACAGACACACAATCATGCACGCGCACACAGAAGTGTAACCTGTTTATTTTTAAACCTTGCACTTCCACACAGTAATCAGCTGTCCAGTTGTTATCAGACTGTCTGATTTAACACCTAGTGGTGCTCTTCTAACCTTCATCAGTCTCACTGTAAACAACACACAAGAGCACCTCACTGACTCCTAAAGCGCCTTCATTTGTAAATCTCTTTGAATAAAAGAGCTGCTCAATAAATCAATCAATGTAGATGTTACGAGTCTGACACAAATGATTCTTATACAGCTGCTTACAGATCCACACAAGCACACATATGTGAAAATATCCAAAAATGAAGAGATGAATGTGTGTGTGCATCTATCCTATCAGCTCAAGAGAGCTTTCCCAGAAATAGTCCAGCCGTCTTACCCACATTATCTCTACAAGTCTTTAACATCCCTCCACCACCCCGGCTCCTCTCCTCGAGCCTGCTTACTCTCGCAATACCCCGGGGGGTGCGCTCCGGGTTCAGGCCGGTTCCAGCGAGCTCAGGGCCCGCTCCCCGGACAGCACGCCAAATACACATAGTGGGACTTTGTGAAGGATTCTGTTTACAGTGACGGTTCAGCTAAACATGAAAATTCTGTCACGTCGTGTCAAACCTGTATGAGTTTCTTCCTTCTTCAGAACAGAAAAGAAGATATTTTGAAGAATCAAACGACAATGACCGCCATTGACTTCCATTGTGTGAACACAAAACCACTGAGACATTTCTCAAAATATCTTCTTCGGTGTTCAGGTGTGTATGAGGCGTGTGTGTGTTGTCATACCTTCCTCGGTCTCCTGACGGCAGGTTTGAGAGGATGATTGAAGGTGACGGTGGATCCGGGGTTCCAATGGATTTCTGCACATGTCAGCTGAACTTCACCCACCGGCGTCTCTCTCAGACCAGAGAAGTCCCTGCAGGACACCGTCATCATGAGCGTGCACTCATAAATGTCCTCAGGTGTCACCTGAAGGATGAAAACCTGCGGCGGGGTGTCTGGACTGCGTCTGCGCGTGGAGCCGCTGTGCAGTGGTGCGGGGTGGACGGGGGGCAAACAAACCCTCACTGTGCTTCCGCTGGTTTTCTTCAAGCCTCGATAGAGACCCAGGACTGTGACGGTGAGTCTGCTCTCTGCTGGACTGAAGAACAGCGTGAAGTGAAGAGACGGGGTGGGTTTGAGGGAACTGGAGCCGTAATGTGTCGTTGAGGAACGACAGGTCAGTCTGCTGCTTTCTGAACACGTGATGTTCTCTTCAGCCCTGGAGCCTCTGAGGTCTGGCGCTCGCCGAGTCTTTAAAACCAGGCTGAATTTGGGAATGATGGGGAGCGAGGAACGACCGCGGACGGCAGGTTTAGTTCGTGTGGAGGAGACGGTGGGAGAGCTGAGCCTCCGGAGCGAGAAACGGGACTTCTGTGGACCCTTGACTGCAGAGAGAGAGAGAGGAGGAGACGGAGCGGACAGATCGTCTTCTGAAGGTGTTGAAACGCCGTCCATCACCTCACCGTCCAATTCCTCATACTGCTGTTTGATTGGCAGCGTGTTGATGGAGGGGGAGGGGCTTAGACTCACAGTCACGTGATCTGTGGGTAGGGAGGCTGGGGATAGCCCCGCCCCCTTGTCTTTTGAGGGACGGGCCTTTTGGTGCCACCAGCAAATGATGCAGCCAATCACCAGACAGAAACAGAGAACAGCCAAACCAACAGCCAATAATATCTGGAGATGGACTGTTTACACAAACACACAACCATCATGTCACATAATTATTACACGGTAGGTTGGAATGCTTGATTCTGATTGGCCAGTCACGACATTTGCAGGTACGTTATTCCCAGATAACAACCGCTCAAAACTAATAACACACGGTGACCCGGACGCACTAAATCCTTTTGACAGGTTTTTTTTGACAAATGAAATATAAATATGTCTTTTAATAACATACATGACATTATATTTACAATTGATTAAACCAAGTTGCCTGTTCGTGACGTTTGAATGTCATTTCTAATCCTTGAAACCGAAAGCAAACGGCTTATCCTCGTGGAAGGTCTGCATTCGGTATTCGATTTTTAACAAATGTATTGTGTTGAAATTGCCATTAAGAATAAAAAGCACTATTAAAACATTGTTAATTGCGAGGTTTTATTAACTAATACCTCTCCATAATAAAAGTGATAGCAACACAATATCAAAATGTAATATAATATGGATCTGAATATAATATGCTTTAAGTATAAAAGTAAACTGTTCTTCACCATGACAAGCATTAGACAAACACAAAGGCTCTTGTTTGTATCCTGTGTTTCCCTTCTGTCATCATCAGTGATTTTATTAAAGACAGAGGAAATGACCGCAGATCTGATCTCTGTCACTTACAGGAATAATGTCCTTTATTCAGATAAAAGAGACTCAATAACAAAGAAATATGACATTACATGAGTCTATCCTGTGTGCAGTCTCTTAATAAACGAAGAGAATCACAGTCAAATATATTTCAACAGTTCAAATCATTAGACTTCTGCTGATATACAGTAGCTATAATATAGTAAAAATCCATGATTTACTTCTCAATGCTTATCTAAACATACAGAATACAGAAATATATGATTATATCTAAACTGTCTGTAAAAATATCTTACATTTCATAATAATGATTTCACTTACCTTCAACTTCCACATTCATGTTGTTCATATTTATATATTTCATAATACAAGCATTACATAGGAGATGACTAAATCTCTGCAGTCCTGCTGTCTATAAAGTGTGCTGACACGAAGCTCGCGCACACTCCTCATCAGACTAAGCAGAGCGTGAACGCGCGTTAGGCGAGCGCGCTCATCGATGCGCTTTCCCGCTGATGCGTGATGACGCGCGACGAGAACAATCACAGAGACCGTGAGATCTTTGCTCTCTTCACAGATCCACACTGAAGGCTCGCTTTAAAACTTTAAGATCATTTTCATATTATCAGCTTTAAACAGAAGATTAAAAGAGTAAATTGAGGCTATTCTTCGGAAAAAATGTGAACTTTAAGATCATCAAAAATATTGAGATGGCACAAACATTCCGCAAAACATTATTCCTCTTCAGCTTCATCACAAAACAGCTGATAAATCTTAACAAAATATTCTAAGAGAAAAACATGTTATCCGAATTTCCATTTGATCAAATGTTTATGTACATTTCTATGATTTTGTTCCAGCAGATATTCTCAATGTTGCAATATCATGAACTAATAATAGGTCAGGCTTTTCTATTGGTTTATTTTCTTTGTCTCTTACGGAAATGTTTAGAATATAATTTGTAATATAATAAAAATCTGTTTTGTTCTTCACTTAACATGCTGGCTACAGACCCCGAATGACATCATCTTACATGTAGTGATGTCATAGTTTGATAAAGCATGAGTAAATTCCTTTAGCTCGTCTGATGTTGGTGTTCTGTCACAGATCACAGGTGAGTTTTCCAGAGCACACACTGATATCACAGCACATAGTGAGAGAGGAGGATGATGAGAGAACGTACCTTCCAGGTGTTTGGTCACGAGCACCTGTATGAGGAGGCTGGTGAGGATGAGGAGCAGAACTCCCTCTATGAGACCATTACAGAAGAACAGCACTACAGACAGACAGACGGGCTGCACGTCACCACCGTCCTCCATCCTGAAGCTCACAATCACAAAAAACAAATTAAAACTCTTTGTGCTGGAGCTGTGGTGATCTCTCTCTCTCTCTCTCTCTCTCTCTCTCTCTCTCTCCCTCTCTCTCTCTTCTCTCTCTTCTCTCTCTCTCTCTCTCTCTCTCCCTCTCTCTCTCTTCTCTCTCTCTCAATCTCTCTCAATCTCTCTCAATCTCTCTCTCTCTCTCTCTCTTCTCTCTCTCTCTCTCTCTCTCTCTCTCTCTCTCAATCTCTCTCAATCTCTCTCTCTCTCTCTCTCTCTCAGGACTGGCAGGGGACTGAAACTTGTCAAGTTTATTCTGCAGCTCTAGAGTTTTTTATGTGGCACTGATCCATTTTGTCTGCTCTATTGCAGTAAAAGTCCTGCTGTAGGCCTGAAACGCACACAGGATTAAAGTGTGTGTGTGTGTTTCATCAGGCTGCAGTTTTCCTGTTAAACTGGCAGGTACTGGAATGCAGCATCTTCTCATTTTAATGTGAATGTGTTTCAGTGTTTGCTTTGGAAAGGATGGGAGTTTGGCCCCCTGACAACAAAATGCAAAACGCAGAACATATAAAGCTACATGAAATGAAATAAAAGAGAGGTACAGAAAGACACCAAGAAAAGAGAACAGGCACAAGTAAGGGTTGATCAATAAGAGGAGGACACGACACAGCACAAACACACACGAATAAACAACAACGTGTGAAAATGGCAATCACTAATGAACCAATCAACCAATAAACACGGATGTGACAAATTATTTGACTAATTTAGTGTTTCTTATTATGAGATAAAAAGCTGCTTTACAATATCTGGAGTATTCACCAATTAAATATGTAACACTACGTTTTACTACGAAATTATATGTAATATCTAATTATATAGTGAAGTCAAGTCAGATTTGTTTATAGAGCGCTTTATTTGTATTGTATCAAAGCAGCTGTGCCCAAAAACAAAACATATGTTAGCTAAACGTCGATTAAATAAAGATATAACCTTAAAAGTAGTAGTCTTCTTTCCCCAACATCTCGCTAGACCCGAGCAAAAAGTTTCATATTCACATCCAGAACATGATGCATGATGGGATACGCTTAGCCCTAATATTGCTCCGAAGCTAGTGTGTGTTAAGTGCACTGCCCTTTGACATTTTTAAACATTGGACACTTGCGCTCTTCCTTCATGTCGCGTGCACGCGCTCTCAAGTGGCCAATACAACGAGTGGGGGTAATTGGACGCATCCTTATAGTCTCCGTGAACCGGAATTTGCAATTGTTTATTACTTCCGTATTCTGACACATTTCCGAATGGATGTATGGAATGTATGGGACGTGGCTTGCGTTTTTCACTGCGAAGTGATTGGATGTGTAAAGCAACTGTTGCGTTGATTTTGTCAGCAGACTGACAGTTGAAGGGGAGGAGTTAAAGCTCCAATATGTAATAATTTTGTAATAAAATTTCCGAAAATAACTTGCACAGTGTGATATATTTCCTCCAGTTGTGTACTTAAAATATTTCAAAAGTCTCCAAAGATTTTTTATTTCAGAGAAATTCCGATTTTAAATAACTGGCCGTCCCGGAAAAGAAATGTCGCCTCTCAGTGACGCAATGTCCGCTCTATACTTTGTTCCGGTGTAGACCGGAATATCACATGGTCAAATGAGGAAGTGGTTGTTATGTTATTGCCGCGCCCGCGCGTATTGTTTGGTTGTCGTTGTTATGGATCACGATTACTCTTTGGCGAGTACTGAAGTGCCAGTAAAACGTAAGCGTCCATATTTGGATACACGCAGACTGTGTGACAAACGGAGGAATAAAACCAGGATAAATATCGGCCAGGCGTTTTCGAGATGGAGAGAGCTGCGCGACAATCTTGGATTTGACAGAGACTCTGCTCTCGCGAGTGTATTGATATACAGGTAATACAAAAACGAATAAATTACCTCATCCGTGATCATGATTCGTTTATCCAATTTAGACACACCGCTATGGTGAAAACGCATTTAAAACGACATCTCCCATCGTCACCTGCTTCATAGCGTCATCAAGCTTCGCCTTTGTTATTGTTGGAAATGCGCCCTCTTGTGGTCAAATACCAAGGTTACATACTGCAGCTTTAACGGATGCTCCGCCCAAGCCGTCTAATTTATGTCATTTGAGATGGATAATCATTTCAGGGCGGAAGTGCATTTTCAGAATTTAATTGAAGATTATGAGTGAACATGAATTAAAAAAAAATATGACCCACATTAATAAGCTATTTACTATAAATGCTGCAATATTTCATGAAAAAATATGAATTGTCATTTTTATGTTCACTGGACCTTTAAGGGTTCACCCATAAATGAAAATTCTGTCATCATTTACTCGATTGTATCAAACCTGTATACAAAAAGGAAGATATTAGGAAGAATGGCAGTAACCAAACAGATCTCATCCCCCATTGACTCCCATTGTATTTTTTATTTAACCTTTATTTTTCTCATAGAGATTAAAATAAATCTCTTCTTCAAGGTAGTCCTTGCCAAAAAGAGCGTACAAAACTTCACTTAAACATATAACAAACAAAACAGATTATAAACAGACAGCCCCAAAAAACAATAATCACGAATCAAGAGATGAATTAAAACAGCAACTTGATTCGTTCATTTTACACAGCAAACAAAGAAGGTGACTCAAGAGAAAGACGATGTTCTTAATGTACACTAGGTACTTTAATTTAATTCCCATTGACGATCTGGTGCTATAGTGTTTTTACACAGACATAAATGACTAGTAATGTTTGGTAGCATTCCCAGCAATGCCTTTTCTATGTATATTAATATATGTGATTTCCTTCTTTGATATAAGGAGCTCCAACCTATTTAACTATTCAACAAACGGACTATGAGTACGTGAACAAGCATTTGTTATAAAACGCAATGCAGCAGGATAAATACAATCTAGTATTTTCAGTAAATATATAGAAGCGTGCATATACATAATAGGCTAATCTTGGTTTTAGTCTTTTCACTAAATTATCAATATGAACCTCAAATGCCAACTTTTCGTCTATCCATATTCCTAGATATTTGTGAGAAGTCAATAGTAAGGATAGATTTTTCAGTACTATGAGAGTAAATGGGGTATGTGATCTGTATGGTTACTGACATTCTTAAAAATACAATCTGAGGGTGAGTAAATGATGACAGAATTTTCATTTAAGAGTGAACTGTCCCTTTAAATGACGAGGGCGACACCAAGTGGTGGTTGTAAGGTTGTGATGGGAAGTCCTTACAAATATATTTTCTTTTCTTTTGAAACAACCTGAGTGTGAGTCAATGATGACAGAATTTTCATTTTTGAGTGAACTATCACTTTAAGTCACTTATTTAGTGCAGTTTGGCATTTAGAAATCTTAGATGTCTCAGTGTGGATGGGCTGATGCGATGTTGTTATGATAATCTGTCCTCTCATGTGATTGGCTCTTCTGGTTTGAAGCAGAAGTGAATATAAGAACACACTGAGATCAAAACTTTATTAACTCGTGTGAAGATGAGTCTGATGTGTGTGTATGTGCTCTTCGTGTGGATTACATGTGTTCACTCGACACGACGTCATGACGCTCGAGTTATAGACACCGATCGAGGTAAGACGATCTTTTTTGAAGTACATATATTTTCATTTTATTCTCTCAAAGTTAATCGTTATATGACGACAGAATTATGTCAAATGATCCAAATGTTGTTTTAGTTTGTAAAATAGGCACAAAAGAGGCCAAACTCGCAGATTAAAGCATCATTATGAACACAACACAACTTGATTGTTTACCGTTACACGTTTTATTTGTTAATTTATGGAGGAGCGAGATAAGAAAATAAGGAAGTAAATGCTGCTCTCAACACTTCTTCTATTCTCATACAGTGTTCAATAAAATTAAATACACAATAAATGGTAGAATAAAAGTAGAAAGAGGAACAAAAAATGTTATTTTAATTGAATAAAAACAAGAAGGCGAACTGTATCATCTGAAGAATTTACAGCGACAATAAAATTCAATATAGACTATACATATGCATTTAGTTTTAATAAAGGTCCTCCCAGTCTGTAGGACACATCATATGAAGTCAATTTATATGTATATGCATAAATAAATAGGTATAAAGTAAAATAGCCTATGAATAAAGGCATTTATAAGGATATTGTTTCCGTTCGTCTCAGGTGTTTTTCGCTATTCTATTGGAAACAGAGGTGATAGTGATTTCATTAAACTGGTCAAGAGCTTCACAAATGGATCAGTTTGGGTTGCAGATCAAGAGAACCTCTATCCCATTAACACAACAACACAGGTATCTTATATAATGCTTATAATGATTCCCACCTAATCCATCATGGTTTCCATATACATTATTATGCAAAGACATTCCTCACATAACTGCTGTAAATGCAAAATATGATGTGAACAGAACTCTTCGTCTAAAACTTTCAAAAGAATGCAAATGAAAAGTAACACTAAAAATGATATTACACATATTATTCAAATGAATGTGTGGAGTTCTTCCTGTGATATTAGTGGTGTGTGTTATCTTATATCATTCAGACATGTGTAAGTCAAACGCCTCATGTCTGTTTCTGTGTGATTAGGCGAAACCACCTCAGATGAAAGATCAATGTGAAGAAAACTCTGTAAGTATAAAGAATTTTATACAAATTCAGTTTTCTGAACTTTGAAGTTACAGACAAATCAAGGCTGAAAACTTAAGGAACATTACATAAAGAATGATGTGATTTGTAATATCTCAAAGTAAATAAATATATTGAAACAGTTTCACGGATTCACAGATATGAACCAATATCCGCTTATAGAAGTTGTGTCACTCGGCAGCCATGTCTTCTTTTTTTTACTTTTATTGACACTTCAACAGACATAACATAAAACTCGGCGGCCATGTCTGCAACACATCTGGGCAGTTATTAAGGTCATATGGTCCTATCTCCTTGAACGGTTGAACGCAATGATTGTTGTCATTCTGAAGAACCCTTTGAGGGTGATATGTCCCAGTTAGGACACAGGGCGGCTTTTCTTTGTGGAAGGCGATTTTCTTGGTGAAAGCAACTATATTGAGAGTTTCACTCCTAGCCGGTTATCACTAAATCCTTGGCATTTGGAGTCAGATCCTTGTTGGTTTTGACTTAATCCTTGGTGTTTCAAGTCTTACAAAACCTTTCCCCGAACACCCACACTTAAACCTGCTAAAGTACCCGTGATGTTAAACTTGCCAAAAAACACGGTTGCGTGATGACATCTGACTCAAAACACTTAAGGATTGAGTGAGAGACATTCCTCACCATTCATTCATTCTAATGGCAGTGATGCATCTTGTTAAAGTATTATCTTTAAATGACCTTAAGGAAGTTAACACATTTGTTCCTGTGTGTCATCATGTTCTAATCACAACCTGTTTAGAAATAATAGGAATAAAATGATGACATTTCTCTGAATAATCACAGAGGATGTGATGTGTTGATTTACAGAAGTGCAAGTACACAATCTCTTTGCTCAGAGACGGGCTGGATGAAAATCTCCTGTTGGCCTGCAGATCTAATGAAGAAGAAACTAAGTGTTATAATCTGGTGTGTCTTGTTTTCTCTCTTCATATTTATCATCCGCTGTTCACTACAATGATGCTGATTCATGACATGTTTTATTCTAGAACTCAAGTTATTCTGTCAGCTTTCAGTTTGATTATAGCATCAACATTCATGAACCTTCATTACTCATCGGTGAGTATTTTGAGTGAAGATGAACACGCAGGCCAAAGAGCTTTCATACATTTGCATGAGTTAGCATTTATTTGATAATTATAGGGAGCTGTTGGCTGTTCATGTTTAATGGTGTGTTTTCAATAACTGTGTGACATCTGACTTTTAATGATACTTTAAGACACTATGTGAGTGAGTCGAAGGTTCAGGTGTGAAGTTTGCAGAAGTGTTGTGTTACACTCACAGATTAATGCTCTGCAAAAAATCACTTTCTTACTTAGTATTTTGGCCTCTAAAATTCTTGAATCAAGATGGATTTTCCTGATGAGCAAGAATACCTAAAGAAATGAAGTCTTGTTTTTAGACCAAAAATATGACATTTCTGTGAATATGTGCTTAAAGAGCCACAACACACTTAACAACATTTATTTAGATGTAAACAAAGTTGGTTGAGTTGCACATCATAAAAATCAATGTTAGAAACTGTAAGTTATTTTAGTAGAGAAATCTAGTTGATTTCAGGGCCTTGTGATTGAAGCGGCCGTCTCTCATGCCGGAACCTTCGATGGTTTTTAAAGGCTCTTCTCACAGCGTTCACGCCCAGGTTTCGTGACGCTTTAACACCAGGAAAAAAATCTGCCGATGGGGTAATAAAATTATCTTGAACTAAGATGACCTTTTTCTTAGTCACTAAATGAAAGATTATTTTTCTTACCCCATTTGCAGATTTTTTCGCTTGTTATAAGCACAAATTCACTGACATTTCATATTTTTTGTCTAAAAACAAAAAATCTTTTTCTTGGGTCATTTTGCTTATCAATAAAAAGCTTCTTGACTCAAGAATTTGTAGAAATTTGTGCTGGAAAACAAGACTTTTTTGAGTGTGTTGAGGAAATGATGGAGGAAGTGAAAAACAGATGTTTAAGAACGAATGTGAAACGGCAAAACCTAAAGAACATCATTCAAATGTTCACATTTTCTGTCATTTTCTGCTACCTGTGATCATCCAGTATTAGTTAGAGTTTATGATTGTGGGTCATGTGATGTTCTGTCATCGGTCAGGTGATATGCTGTACTTTACCAAATCTAACTCGGGACTGTACAGAATAAACCGAAAGGACACGAGAGATAAAATCTGGCCACATACCACTGCAACAGGTGAGAAGAAACAACAAGACCAGACCAACGCAGAACACAAGGACACCAACACTCATGTTGTCTCTGTTTTCTCTCGCATGTTTAGAGACGTATGTGAAGCTGATGGCCAATAAAGACAACACAAAGGTTTTTTCATTCTTCACAGAGAGACACAGAAGTGTCGGTGGAGACTGTGAATCTGGTCTGTGGATTCCACGTGTGTCTCAGATCTGCACGGTGAGCAGAAGTCACGCAGACGCCGGCGTACATGTCTCAATCGTCAACAGTTTTATTTTCATGACCGCTCTGTTATCAGATCTGTTATCAGACACGCAATGTGGCTAAAAAACACAGTCAGACATGACACCAAAGACAGAAGATGGTTTGTCATTATGTGTCAATATAGGCGCCTCTAACAGTCGTTCACTTAAACAGGTCACACTTTACACATTTCTCAAAAACACAACCCTGAGCTGCTGACTGTCCGGTGAGGAAGTTCACGAGGAAGACAAACAAAACAAACATCAGCACAGTTTAACACACAGAACACTTCAGCAGCCACACACAGATCTCACTGACAACAGCTTAGTGTGGTTGTGTTACCGCAACTCTTCAACTGAATATTCAGCATTTGTATTCACATTAAACGCAATGAAAGTAGAACCTGTTGCGTTTTTAGAATGACAAAGGAGGATCTAAAGATGTTCTTCAGTTCAGCTGGACGTCTAGGATTAACGCCCGTCTGTACTGCGGGGGGGTGGAGGGAGAACAGCCCTTCTCTAACATCGTCGACGTGGACACCGTGAAAACACACAATGATGTCAAGATCTATGTCCTCTTCAGAAACTTCTGGTAAATGAAAACATGAATTCATGCTCGGATGTGAGAGGAATGATTTATTGAGAGTTTGTGTGTGTGTGTGTCCTCATTTAGATAAGTAAAGTAAATGTGTGTGTGTGTCATATGACATCACATGATGTTTGTTGAAATCACCATAAACCAGAATAAACACACTGATCCTGGTGTATGTGTTGTTAAAAGTTTAGTATCTGTGTGTCATGTGACTGTCTGACCACTTTAGCTGTGTCTCACTTCCACACACACACACGCACACGCACACACAGTATAAATGAGAAGTTGCTGTGTTTGTGTGTTTCTGTACAATGAACAATGAAATTGTCCTCACAATGGTGTTAATCACGCTACAGCAGTGGTTCTCAAACAGGGGGGGCTTAAGATGTATACGGGGGCCAACGGTTTTGTGGCGTTTATGAAATATATAAATATATCATAGATTTTATGCAATCAAACATCAGAAACACAAGACCACCAGACAAAAGAATCAATGGTCAAGCATTGTGTAACTGAATATTTATATGGGGGGCCGCAATGGGCCACTAAATGGAAGAAGTTTGAGAACCCCTGCCCTACAGGCCACAGTAGACTGCAGGGTGTCAGTGGTCTCCTTGATTCAAGTCGATTATTAATCCAACATCTATTATGTTTATTCTGTCTATTTGTCCCCACAAAGTAAACAAACTCTGTGTGTGTGTTTCAGGAACATGAGTGCAGTGTGTGTTTACAACATGAATGAAATCAACAGCGTCTTCAATTCCTCTGAGATGAAGAACATAAAGGCTCCAGAGGGTCATCGGCCTGGACAGGTGACATTTATACCTGACTGTGTTTAAGGGCTGGGAATTGAAAATCTATTTGAATTCTGGAATGGGAATCGAAAGGTTAGAATCAGATATGTGATATCCAATTAAAATGTCAGTTCCTCTTATCAGTTCATGTGTGCACGCTTTCAGAATTGTGCATGTTTGATGCTGATAACTCAATTAAAGCCTTTATGAAAATGAACCATATTTTAACTATAGTAACACACATATATGTATGTCTTTGTGTGTGTTTATATTACAAACCAGTCACGAAGCAGGTGAAATGACAGCACAGGTTGATATCTAAATGTTTTTTTTCGTTTTTTACAACTTTGGAATCGATTAGAATCTGAATCGATAAGCAGAATCGGGATTTTGAAAAATTTAGAAAAACCTAGAACAGAACAAACCAATCCATGATATAGATACATCACATCACATCACATCACTGCTGTCATTTATGGCCCAACGCTACTCGCATCCCATAATACACTCTGATAGACAGGTGGATGCCTGATATTAGTGAGCTAGCCTGATAAAAGTTGCCGTTGTTTCCTGTCTCCATGGTAACATCAGCTGATTCATTCAGCTCTGATTGGTTGATTGGAATTCAGGATTGTGGGTACTTCATTACACATTCTGCTTTGAATCACATGACAGTGAAGACTGAAGAAGTTTCTATGATGTCTGGTGTTTAGTGTGTTGATGACAGCACCCGTCTGAGAGCTGGTGTCTTGAGGTTTATGAAGGAGGGTCCTGAGGTGAAGGACAGGATCATGCCAGAGACCGGACCTCTGATCTTTCATCATCATCACTACACACACATAAAAGTGGACACAATAAAAGAGACTACTGTACTTTATCTGGCTCTGGGTATGTATCACACATGCGCACACAGGCACACACACATGCGCGTGCACACACACAACCAAACACAAACACACACCTGCTTCAGATGCATTGAAACGTCAGCCATCTTGGAACAGGCAACATTTCAGTCACTCACAATAAAAAACTAAGAGTTTAACACATTGTTACAACATTGTGCAGCCTCTGGTATAAAAAAAAAGAGATTTAAATTCCAGATGTATAATAATGTTTGTTTCTACACGACAGCAAATAAGATTTGATATTCAGGGATGTGTTGCAGACACACAGTGCTCTTGAGTGTTCACGGACTGTTCCAATATGACAGACGACTTACAGCCCATAGAAACATCTGATAGTGAGGCATCTGTGTGTTTCTGTGCTGCTGATACTTTAATGACGGAGCAGACTATAATTGTGACTATAATTTCACAATGTGTAAGAGTCCGAGGCGGTAACATGTGTTTCTTATGTGTGTTATTTCATCACTGTGTGTTGTGAGCACTTCTAGCATTAAGAGATGTAATCATTGAAGATGTGAAATGTGTAAGAACCCTGATGGTGAGAGCACTTCCTCCTATAGTTTCAACATGACTTGAGCCATTAACTTCAACATCATTTCCTCATGTAACGCTCACATCAAGAAACTGCCGTTGTGTGTGTGTGTCACGTGTGTGTACATGATGCATGAAAACAGTTGTGTCAGTCAGGTGATGTGAGTTACACACAAAACATCAGGATTTACACAACACCATGTGTGTGAAGAACACAAGACACTTTGTGTGTGTGTGTATTGTTGTGGTCATATCAGATCATTGACTTCTGAGGGTTCACTAAACAGACAGCAGACTAGGTCAGATATGAGCACTTTAAACATGTGCACGACATAAATATCACATGATGTTCTCCTCACAGAAAGCGGCAGGGTTCATAAAGTCCTGAAGGATCAGCCCGTCTTCATCATCGCTGAGTTTCGGCCGTTTCCAAACAGGACTCACATCAGCAGCATGCTGTTAGACACGTCTGAGGTAACACAAAACAACACAACATCATTGACACCAGCGCTATAACCTCATAATTGTGTACATCTCTTTCACTCTCGTTTTAAAATGAACCATGGTTCTACACTGCAAAAAATGACATTCTTATCAAGCATTTTGTCTTGTTTTTAGTCCAATTATCTAAAACTTCTTCTATCAACATACAATAACTTGACCAGAAAAATATATTTTGTCTTGTTTTATGAAAAATAATACAAGAATTAAGTAAGTTTATGGTAAAAACAAGGCAAAAATCTGCCAATGGGGTGAGAAAAATAAACTTTGTTTGACCTTTTTCTCAAGTACCAAATTGGCAGATTTTTGGGATTGTTTTTACCATAAACCTACTTGGTTCTTATATTTTTTCTCCTTAAAACGAGACTAAATATCGAAGGTCCAAGAAAGTGCATCTTGATGTAAGAATGGTTAGATATTCGTGCTGCAAAACAAGACAAAAACACTTTTTGCAGTCTACTATCAGTTTTTAAAACTAAAACACCACGACTGTCGTTATCAATATGCCAACCATGGTTACTACACTTTAACTCCTGAATTAATGAGAAAATAGGAAATTTATTACAAACATTATAAATGAAACCAGGCAATATTCATTGAAAATCTGTAAGGTGCATGTATGACATATTGTTATTGCTCCCTAACTCTTTGTAAGTCGCTTTGGATAAAAGCGTCTGCTAAATGACTAAATGTGGGGGTCTTGTGTTGTGTTTCTCAGAAGCGTCTGTATGTGAGTTCTGCTAAGGAGGTGATTCACATTGACCTTCAGATGTGTCATGTGTATGGAGATGACTATGAGAAATGTGTAATATCCAGAGACCCTTACTGTGGTTGGAACGGTTCTCAGTGTGCCCCCGTCTCACAGTAAGATCTCTCTCTCACTGACACCTCATGAGGGTTTAAAGCAACGCTTCACCCAGAAATGATTCCTATTGACTAGGAAAGTCAAGGGGACGTTTTTTGGACGATCTATTACTTTAACACTAGTGTTTGTGGTTGTTATAGGTTAACATCGTACACATTAATAACCCAAGAACCAATGATGCAGAAACCACGCACAGCTCGACACTTCTCTTCTAGAGAAAAACACATACTGACCCAGGAAATCCGATTTAAGACACACTATCTCACAATATTTCATTTCCTAGAGAAGAGACCACCCACACACCCACACACACCCACCCACACACACACACCCACCCACACATGCATGCACCCATGCACCAACTAACACTTAAAAACGGGTAAAAACCACCACACACACACACAAACACTCACACATGTTCACACACACACACACACACACACACACACACACACACAGTTAAAGTGTTAAATGTAAGTGTAACACACAAACACAAGTCTCAGATTCACCTGTAATCATGCGTGTCATCTCATCTCTTTTCACAGAAACTCAGTCCAGGAACCGACATTTGGTGGTGAGTTTAGATTATTTCATGTTTCACATCGTGTAAATTTGGCAGATTAAAACATTTGCTAAATGAATACATGTAAACGCACGGTTACCCAACTGACTCAAGATTTGGCTTCGGGATATTCAGTTTTTGCCTGTGAACCAAAATCATAAATCCAGTTTGGGCCGTTAAATCGTCCTGTTGTGTTGAAATGATCTGTGAAGCATCTCAAAAGCAACAGACGAGACAAACTGTGAGCCATAAAACAGAAGATTCACACCACAGCTATCAGCCACCATCACAACACAGATAAAAGTCTCTAAAGCAAGTCCATGACTAACTCACAATGAGTGAAAGGACACACCGACTGCATGTTTATATCTATTGATCTGTCACGTGTGTGTTTGTCAGATTTACCTGAAGTGGCTCAGTCTAAGCGTGAAACAAACGGTGGAGTGCCGGTGTCCATCGTCCCAGCCTCCTCCAGATATTACTTGCACTGCCCGACCGTTTCACATCACGCCTCATACCACTGGTACCGCGGTAACACCCGTCTGGAGTGTGTTCGGAGCCTTAACGCCTGTTTGTATCTCATTGAGAGTATGAATGAGACTCATGAAGGTTCATACAGGTGTGAATCCACAGAAGGTGATTATCACGGAATCATCACCAGATATGAGCTCAGGATGAACGCATCACCAACTCTTACGGTCAACACCGCACTTTTACCATGTTTATTACTTCTGCTGACTCACCTGCTCTCATAGAGACATCAAACTCTTCCAATCCAATCTTTAACAAACCAATAATGTGTTAGTCAAAATATACATGTTGATCCAATGTGCCATAGGAGGCTGTGAATATCTGTCATGATGTAACAGGGTGAGGAGTTTTAGAACTTCTGTCATTCTTACGATCTGTGTTTTCTGCCATTTACATAATTCCTCTCTTTTAATGTATTATCAGAATAACCTCTACTTTCAGAACGCAGGTTATCAAACATGAAATCATTCTGTCTTTTTAAATGTACAGTGTGCTAAGGATTGAAAGTAGTATTTATTTCCTTTGTGCGAGTGAAAAATGTGCAATAAGAACTTCCCCACTGTGACTACTTGTGTTATATATTTCATTATGAGATCAGATATTTTTCTATTTTATATGGCTGTTATCATGTATCTTCTATTTATTGCTCTATGAATAAAAGAGTTAAATGTTAGGAATATTTGACATAACAAATGTAGGAGTAAAATCCAGCAACTCACACACACACACATTTCCACCCAAGTGTTATAGAAATGAACTTGTGACTCCTTAATCTCTCTCTCTCTCTCTCTCTCTCTCTCTCTTTCTAAAGGTCATGAGTTTTTAGAAAAGTTTTTCAATGTGTAATGAATGTTCAGGACATCTTTTTTCATTTATTTTCCACCTGTCTAAATAAAACGTTCTCAGTTTCAATTTTTTGTTTGATTTTATTTGAATAGTTCATGAGCGCTCTTTTTATGAAGTAGCTTTGTCAGCTCTTGTTACATGAAGTCTAAGATGTTTGTCAATAGACATATTGCATTAGTTTTTGTACACTGAAATCACAGGAAAACCATCTGAAGAACGTTTAGAAACATCAGAAGTTTTCACAACATCTGTTTCCTTGTCTTACAGAATGCTGGCAGTTCTTTCTGATGTGTTCACTGCCAAAGTGAAAAAAATTTTCCTTAAAAGCCCAAATTTTCATTAACCCACCATCATGTCGATCAAAACCTGCACACTATGACTGCTTCTGTTCAAAACATAAATCATTTATATAACAAATGAGACCAGAGTCATCTTCATCGGCTAAGTCACATACGTTTGAAACAACATGACAGTAAACATGTCAGATTGAATTTTCATATATACAGGTTTAAAAGCACAATAAGAAAATCAAACAGAGTCAAGCTCACAGATTAAGATACAACTTTATCTTTCCGTACATGTTTAAAGCCCTGAGAGCCGCCAACAAAACCATGTGTCACATTCACATCACACCATTGTTTTAACAACATCAGTAATATTGTGGTCATCGTAACATTATAACCGTACAAAAATATGCACAAGCCCACTGGACATGTATTCAGTGATGAACTGTACATCTCTTAACAAACAAAAACTGAAAATAACAAAACTGAAGAGAAATGAGGTAATGAAGAATAATCTGAAGAGACTTCCTGAGTGAAACACACATAAGAACAACAACAAAAACACAACTGATCGCTTTCACATCAACATCAGATTTAACAGCATCAACGCCATCTAGAGATCAAACACAGACAATCATGATAATCATTTAAAAACAAACATCTGGACTCTCCTAGACAGACGCATAGTTTCCCCTTAAAGTCAAAAGAAGATTAAGGCATCTGCATAAAGAAAATGAAGCTGATTTAAACATAATAACATTACTTTACCCATTCTCATTACTAATGCTGAACATGAGTTTCAGTTCAGTGATATAAACCACACGAGAAAATCTCATGGGAAAAACGAGAAAGAGAGAGATATTTTTGTCCTTTTTTAAATCAAGTCACATCAAGCTGAGAAGCAAATGACAAAATTAATGCTTTAAAGTTGATTCTAGTTTGTTTTTAAATAAATGTTTTTATGAAGCATTATATAAAAGGTTTGTTGTTTTAAGTACAAGCTTAATTCATTTTGATAAGTTCAAGAGGCAAAACATATAATTTTATTTGTAAATATGTCACTTTGTACTGTTTAGCGTGTTGTGGATAAAAGCATCTGCCAAATGAATAAATGTAACATAAATGTAAATGTAGTTCTCAAGTACACGTGTCTTTAGATATTTGTACTCTGGGCAAAATAAGACGAGAACACTACACAACACTTCACATTCTCACAGACGGCAGCAGACAAACACACGTGCCGTTTAAAGACGTGAAGTTTCTGAAAGGCATACAGTCATCATTGCTTGGTCACATGACTGATGACATCATCAGTGATAACTCCTGTGAAGTCACAAACCCTCCGTCCACATGAACATCAATGTCTGAAATCAACACCAGTTTAACGAAGCGTCTGTGATGATCTTTGGAAAACTAGCCGTATAAAAACACAAGGCAGGTTCAGTTTGGTTTGGTGAGAGGGTTAAAACATCTGATTGTACAAATGCAAATCTTCCCATTGATGAACTGATTCTCTCATGAATGCGAGAGAGAGATGCTTCACATATGAAGAGCAAAAAACAAAACATCAGGACCTGACAGAAGCATTTATCAGAATTTACTGGCCATACGTCATATAAAACAAACAAAGACTAAGATCATAAGAGCCGGTAAAAATCATGTGATATAAAACACATCACTCAACGTTCATGAGCTTCACTTTAGTCTGCAGATTCTGCTTCGCTTGTGATGGATGAATCTCATCACAACATTCACATTACATGACAAAATGAGAGAGAAATTACATTTAGCGCATGGAAATGAAACTCGTATACCACAATTTTTACAGATCTTTACACATTCACATAACTGAGATGATCAAATATTGCTTTATGATTTATACTGTAGAGAATCTGGTGAAATATAATTTCCCTGTGAAGTTGAGTTTGAGATGAAATGTTTTTATGAGACCCACCAAACGTGGGTCTAACTTCTGAGACACACAGCGACTCAGATGATCTGATATTATTACAAAAACGTTTATAAAACTTTGTGTGGTTTCTGAAGGGTGGCGCCTCAGTGAGTGTGATCTCACCGTCAGCAGGTTGACAGAGACCTGAATGCATGGAACAGTATGTGACCGCACCGCGTCTTCCTGAATCAAATCCAATCTGACCATTTAAAAAAAAAACAAAGTCAAAAGCTCATGAGGTGAGATTCAGTTGAAATGTTGAGGTATATATAAAAGACAATAAATTGCAAAACGCACACATTAACTTTATCTGAATAAAAATCTTTAAGTCAGCGTTTGGCTGAATGTCGTGATTGTATTGAGCATTG
>CM056461.1:774086-781586 GCA_029783895.1 Triplophysa bombifrons
TGGGTTGATTTTCCCTTTGGGACGGGCCCTTCAGGAGTATAGTGATTAATGGCAGAGGGGTCAGAGGTCAGGGGGTCGAGGCCCCAGCGGAGCGCTCTCTTCAGCCTACATTCTGTTTAAGGTTCGGCCACGAGATCTGAGTTGAAGAATCTTGGATGCGTTTAATTGTGGTGAAAATAATAACACAATAAAAATATCTTCATAGAATCAAATGAAACCAAATAAAAACTGTAGTTTATACTATAGCAAACTGTAGTGCAGTATAGTTCAGTAACTACACTTTCTTTATGTATGCTACAGTGATCACAAGAAGTAAATACGTAAAATTTGGCATTAAATTAAAACGATAATTCCAATTACGTGACACAGTGGTTAACTATTTATAATAAATGTTTTATCAGTGCATTTACATTTAGTCAGCAGATGCTTTTATCCGAAGCGTCTTACAGAGAGTTCAGGAAGCAATAAAGCGACATGTATATAAGTACTAGCACAAAAGTACTAAGTTGCATATTATTTTTTAAAAAGGATAATTTTCACTTGTAATCTTTAATGAAAAACCTTAATCTCCTCCCCCTCTCGACCTCTCTTCCCTTTTGAAATGGCGCGAGGGCGGGGCTACAATGACTGACAGAAAGCAAACTGGGAGATCTTTCAACTTTCAAAGAACCAATAAGTTCTCAGTGAACGAAATCAAGTCCCGCCCTAAATTTTTTTCTCATTTCAGAAGTTGTTTCACTCGGGTAAACTTCATGATATGGAAAAAAAATTTTTATTACTATTTATATTTGATTTAATTGATGTTATTGTAAATTTGTATTATAATTTTATTGTAAAATAAAACAATTTGTTGAATTTTGTTGTATGTTCATTTTATTAAATATACAATTTGTTGAATGGTTCCTGTAGTTTGGAGCCATTTAAAGTCCCAGTGAAATAAAAAATGACATTTTCATGAAATATTGCAGTGTTTATAGTAAATATCTTATCAATGTGGGTCTTTCCATCTGTAAAATTCATGTTCTCTCATAATCTTCAGTTAAAATCTGAAAATGCACTTCCGCACTGAAATGACCATCCATCTGAAATGATGAAAATTAGTCAGTTTGGGCGAAGCATCTGTTAACTCCTCCCCTTAAACTGTCAGGTTCATTTCAAAATCAATACAACAGCTGTTTTAACACATCCAATCAATTCGCAGTGAAAAATGCAAGCCACGCCCACTCATTTTCTCCTTTGAATTTCCTTTTCACTCATAAATGTGTCCGCTTTTGGACCCCCTGAATGTTGGGTAATTGCTAGAGCTAGCTTTTTTTCGCTAGATTGTTTAGAACACATTTACGGAGCCTCAATTCAAAACAATGAAACGCAGTGTCTTAAAGTATAAAACATTTTCATTTGTCTAACTCTCCAAAATCGACAGAATATAAAAATGATAAAAATAATAAGGAAACGAAATGTCTTCGCTTTACCATAAGTCTATAGCTACAGTTAGACCTGGGCTGTCATGTCCTTGCGCTGTGTGTTCTTGGAAAACCACATCGGTTTAGGACCAGAAGGAGTAACAGGTCTGACAGCACAAAAACTTTTATTTTATATTCATAGATCTACCTGCTATTGAATGGCAGTAAATGGAGTCGAAAAGTGGGAGTCGAGAATCGGAGAATCTCTCTCTCTCTCTCTCTCTCTCTCTCTCTCTACTGTAATGTGTGATCTACACCATCAGCGTCAGGTCTGTTGTATTTTTAATGACGGGTCAGGGACATTAACACTCAATGATCGCACAGAATCTGCTATATTTAGTGTCACGCATGCCATCTGACACACGACACGACAAATTCTACAGACGTGTACGTGCATACCAACATACCTGCTGCACATTTACATTCAACAAAAAGATGACCGGCCTGAACACACAACATGTTTCACCTCATTTAATCTGTTTAACATGAAGAAGAATGTCACGCGGCACACGGCTTCATCATCATATAAACTGTCAACTGTTTCTTTTTAACCTTTTTAACATGAACAGACGCAGACGTTTACATCCCAGACCAGAGCGTTTGTGGAAAACATTTCCATATGCAGACAAAAACACAGAAAAAAATAAAATCACAAACAAAACCATCCAGACACATTTCCATCATCGAGTGAGCCCCACCACGTGTCTCATAAAGAGATGATGCCATCATCGAGTGAGCCCCACCACGTGTCTCATAAAGAGATGATGCGATGGAAAATTAAAGAAAAAACATCAACTTTCCATCTGCATGAAACTAAAAGTGTGATGTCTATCACTCAAGTGAGAGAGAGAGAGAGAGATGGGGAGAAAGGGTGTAATGTGACTCTTCACTTCAGCTCCTAAAGATGCTTGAGTCATCACGACAGATGAAGACGGAGAGGAAATCAGAGGAGTGAAGATCATACAGAACTCACTGACACGCTGAAAAACTGAGAACCTGATTGAAGACTGAGAGAATGAGAGAGAGAGAGAGAGAGAGAGAGCAGATCTTATCAACACCTCATGGAAACACAAGCTCTTGCTCAACACGTGACAGTCTGTCTCTCTCACTTTAACCTTCACCTTCATCATAACGTCCGGACCACATCAGTCTCATCCATCTCAACAACACACACTAACACACACGCGCACACACCCGCAAGTGCACGCAAACACAAATGCACACAACCACTACTGCACACAAATACACACACTAGTGTACAGTTCACACGCGCACACACACATTTGTGCACACAACCCAAGCATGCGCATGAGCACACACACAACACACACACACACACACACGTAAGCATAAGTTATTTTCCTTGTGGAGACCCACAACACGTCTGCACCATGGTGAAAAACTCATTCCTGGTGTTTTACTGCTGGTTAAAATGATCTTTGCGGGTACATTTAATCCCTCAACACAGGTTCACCCTCACAACACACACAAACATAAACACAAACAGGTTTTTTATAAAAAAGGTTCATGTGCGGTAGTTTAAAGACCAAACTGAATGAAAGCCTCTCAGTCTGTGACGTGTCATTGAACACTAAACCTCATCATATAATCAAACACAAATACATCCAGTCTAAGAATATCTTGAGGATGAACTGATTATATAGCTGATGGAGACTCCACCCGTCTCCAGCACACCGCCCCGTCTGCTCAGATAAATCACAGAGACCATCTTTGTGTATCTATGTAGATGTGTGGCCGTGTTGCTATAAATCGAGAAGCACACAATTCTCTAGAATATCATGACATATGCTGTCTGACTGTCACATTAAGATTTGTGCTCACAGAATGAGTGAAGTAGTTAAACCTGTTCATCACAAGGCCAAGTCTCAAAGTGTTTTTCTACATATCAACAGATGAGGACACAATACTGTTGTACTGTGAAACATCATGATATGATGAGGTGTGTAAAGATCTGTGAGTGACATCTGAACACACCTGTCACACAACAAAAACATGTGTGATCATCTCTGATCCTCATCTCGCTGCAAAACATGACTTTCTTTCTTAATCTTTTTGTCTTGTTTTCCAGTACAAATGTATAAAGATTCATAAATCAAGATCTAAATCAAAAATCATTTTCTCGATGAGCAGAATAATGTCAGAAATTAAGTCTTGTTTTTAGACAAAAAAAATGAAATTTCAATGATTATTTGCTTTTAACAAGCAACAAAAAATCTGCCAAAGGGGTAAATAATCTTTCATTTAGTGACTGAGAAAAAGTTCAAGATTATTTTCCCTTTGGGACAAAGGTAACAATACACACCCCACGCAAACACACACACGCGCAAACACACACACGCGCAAACACACACACGCGCAAACACACACACGCGCAAACACACACACACGCAAATACACACACACACCAGATACACACGCATACACACAAACAAAAAAGAAAAAAACAAATACACATGAACGCACACACCCCATAAAAGACTTCTTACTCGCTTGACTAAAAGGAATTTTAAAGGATTTATCTTCCCCAAAGGTCACACAGACATACAGAACACAGCTGTGTGTGTGTGTGTGTGTGTGTGTGTGTGTGTGTGTTTGTGTGTGGTTTCACGTGTGCGAGCATGCTGCTGGTCAAACACTTTCAGAGGCCCATGAAGGGCTTTCAACATTCAGAACAAATAAACAAAGAATCTAGATTTTCAGCTCAGACATGACACATAAATCACACACACGTCTGTTTCTAAGACAAACAGAAAACACGCCGAGCACATGTACTGTACGAGGAGAGAAACACAGCTCAGACTGATTCTGGATCATGTGTAAATGTTTAAAAGGTCTCACCTCTATTCTGCATGAAGGTGAAGAGATCATCCAGAAACTCTTTTCTCCGGGGATCACTGTCTAACTCGTATAACTGTGAGAGAAATAAAGACCGAGATTACCGACATTCATCTGACGTCACAATACAGCCCGTCGACACATAAAAGCAATAAGACAAGATTGTAATTTTGTACATATGGTAAGACTGAACACCACTGCGGATTCATGTAAAGACATGACCTCTCAAAACATACGGTGTAAGAAAAATATTTATATTGAAATGATGGGAAATAATACTAATAAAGTCCTTGATTAAATGTTACATTAACTTCAAAACAACAAAAATTCATTTCACACATTTACTCACCTTTGCAAAATCTCTGGAGGATTCAGCTCTCCCTCGAATGTTTTCTACATCATCTGACCAGGGAACACATCACCATTCTGTAAACACAGACACAGGTGTCAATTCTCAGGAAATAGTAAATAAATGTCGTCTTCCTTCCTAAAACCTTCCTTCCCTAATGACCTCTGACCTACAAAAGATACACACACAAAAGTGAACTGGATTAAGTTCTCACGGGCCGTGTGTGTGTGTGTGTGTGTGTGTGCGTGTGTGTGTGTGTGTGATGTTTGCACTGCCTGCATCTCCGACAACACATGAAATACTGAATTGAGTTCTCTTTCACATCTTCTTAACAGATGTAATTTACATAAAATGATGCCATAATGCCCATAAGAGCGAGAATCCTTGTAAAAGTAAACAGAAACAGTTTGGAAACAAAGCACGTGTAACAGTTTATTACATCCGTGCTTCTCTTAAAGGGGCAGCAGCATAATAATAAACATCTCTGTTTATAACGTTCAAACAACAGAGGACGAAGAGAAATAATATCTTTAGTAAGGTTTCATTTATATTTCATGTATATGGTGAAGACTATATTTACTTGTGCTATTGCTTTTTGCACATACTACTTTTTATTTAAATACTTACTGATTAGAAATTTCATTTAGGCTAATAGTTTTTATATCATTACCTTATTTATTGAGATTACATAGGAATAAAACAACAAACAAACAAATAACTAGATACTATTATTTATTTATTACTTTTTTAAAGTGGGACCAGTAAAAATTTGAATCACTTATCCGAGCAGGCCAGTAGAAATAACCCTTTGCATTGAGCCCTTCAAAAGCAGAATTGTCTCAATATTATGGTGGTCACATGACTGTATGAAACGATAGGTCGTCCGGGCCTAACATAGAGGGGATATTCTACCAGAAACGTACATTTACTGTGACAGGGCCTGACACTTTAGCTCGTCCTCCTCAAAAAAACATCATATAAAAAAATGCAGTGTTGGGTGTAACTAGTTTCTAAGTAATTACTTACTGTAACTTAATTACTTTTCTCTTGACAAAGTGGGAATTACTAAAAACATTTAATTACAGTTACTTTTGATGTTATTAAACTAAATAATGTGTGTAATATATGTGTGTGCAATACTGGAGTTGACATCAAAATTATGTCAAACTTTGTAATACTTTAGTCAGTTCATAAGAGTGATTTATGTAGATTTATATGATTTATTTGAATGAATTTAATAAGTCGTTTCATGTCAGTCTTTAATTCACTTAACTAAACAACGTGATGTAGAATATAGAAAGCCATTAGTAACAAGTTATTAAATACTTTTAGGAGAGAGTCATTTGTACAGTAATAACACTATTGAATAGTGTTATTGATGTGAAGCTGACACTAACTAGTAACTTTTTCAGAGTAACTTACCCAACACTTCATCATATGATTCAATGACAGAACTGGATCAGTGTCAGCTTCACATCAGTCAAATCATGTCAAACCAAAGGCATATTGCATCTCATCTCATACTATAACTCACACATCAACAGTTATGATCAGAGGATCAAGAAAAGAGGATTCTTATGGCACGTTTCCAACTCATCATTTGTCATTTTAAATATAGCAATCAAAATCATTCCATGGACTTCATACCGTGGCATTATAGTACGTGATAATGTTACATCACTATCAGTGTCTGTTTCCTGAGATTGAACGCACAATCTTTACGTTTCTTACACAATTGAGCTCCAGGAAGACCTTTAACACAGAGATGATGCTGTGTGTGACATCAGTGTTTGTGTGTTACAGTCTGTTGTTCTCTCTATCATGTCAAATACAGTCAGAACAGAGCATCAGTTTGAAGAGAATCTTGTTGAACAAGTTCAAGTTAAGATTTGACATGTTTGTAGCTACACAGTCATCTAAAAGTGAACACACGTCAGGTTAAAGACACAAAATAAAGATCGGAGGCGGCAGTATTTCTGAGTTTGTGATGAACAATAACAACTTAAATCAATTCACAAACCACAAAGATCCATTGAGAGGAAGTACTGATGACGGCTTATATTCCCTCCAGATACGCATACGTGCACCCACAAACACGCATACGTGCACCCACAAACACGCATACGTGCACCCACAAACACGCATACGTGCACCCACAAAACGCATACGTGCACCCACAAACACGCATACGTGCACCCACAAACACGCATAGGTGCACCACAAACACGCATAGGTGCACCCACAAACACGCATACGTGCACCCACAAACACGCATACGTGCACCCACAAACACACACGCACATGCTTAACACACACGCGCACACACATGCACACACACACGCACACACACACGCACACACACACACATACAAACAAACACACACAAACACGCGCGCAACGCGCACACACACACACACATGCTTGACACACACGCTTGCATACACACTCACATCAAAACAAACAAACACACCAACACGCACGCACACATACATACTGTACACACACATGCACGCCCCACACGCACACACACACAATCTGCTGTTAAACTAAATGTTTTTTGTACACTTATTTACACAATATCTGTGTAAACAGCCAGTTAGCAAAGCCCGATGTTTATAAATATCCAAATCTGAAAAACACAACGAAACCTCCTGAAATGACTTTTTGTGTTGAATATAAAACAAAGTAAATTTGGTTTTAAATATTTATTAAGCAAATGAAGGCAAACACATGTTCTTATAGAAACAAGGCAAACCCCTGATATTTGCATCATCACTCTTGACTTGATGCATCCGTCACAAACCAACCCCTCACTTCTGCTGAACTTCAGTC
>CM056461.1:786586-809086 GCA_029783895.1 Triplophysa bombifrons
CACACACACACGCAGAGACACACACGCACGCAGAGACACACACGCACGCAGAGACACACACGCACGCAGAAACACACACGCATGCAGAGACACACACGCGCACACACACACACACACACACGCAGAGACACACACGCACGCGGAGACACACACACACGCGGAGACACACCCATACTTATGAACACAACCACACAAACATGCAGACTCACGCACACACATTCAGAGATACACAAGCACACAGAGACACACATCCAGAGACACACAAGCACATGCATGAACAGACAAGCGCACGAACGAACACACACACACACACACACACAGAGTGTGTGACAGTCTTGATAAAATGAATCTTAATGCCACTGATTGATTATCAGACATTATAAACTGAACACTAAGATAAAAATAAACTAACATGTGGATTTGTGTTTTCATTTTATTTGTTCATTAATCATTAAGCACAGAAGGTCTTTCCCGTCTCCTCCACAGACCCGCAACCTGACCCTTCATCTACTGCTGACAGATCACATGAGACACAGACCTGTCTCACCATCTGTACTGAACCAGAGAGTGTTTCATCTGTTAGAGAGGTGATGTGTGATGCTCTCATCAAATACACACATCACACGCCTCGGACATACAAACACCTGCTGCTGAGGATAAAACACAAATTCTGACTTTATATATTCTTTAAAAATATCTTTAATTAGTTTTGTGTAGAAAAAGGAAGTCTTGCAGAATTTGAACCTAAATAAATGATTTTCATTTTTGGATGAACTGTCCTGTTAACTTCGTGTTTTAAGCTGTTCATCTGGTATTGTTTTATTTCCTCTCGTATTTTAAATGTTAGTTTTTCATTTTTTCTACCGGTATATTGTTGTTTTTAACTAATACACTCCTTTTAGAGTGACACGTAACATTTTAACACTACGGGTGAAAAATAGCTTCTGTTAATTCTGCTCCATTTACAGTACTGTTTATTATCTGAGGAATAATCCAGACAGCCATGCGATGAAAGAATTTTAATTCACGACACTTCACGTTGGGTGGTTCTTGGCCTCCACGTCTTGCATTAAAATCCTTTAACGCATGGCTAGTTGTGGATTATCCCGCTTATACCTTTTTCATTTGCAAAGTTAATGCTGTTCTTGATGTTTACTTTGTCATTTTAGATAATCAGGGGAAATACTCAAATGTAAACACACTGACTGAAGCTACCCATGCGTTATAGGGTTTTAATGCACACATTCGAGCCAATCAGAATCCAGTATTCAAACACTCCCTGGTATAATGTACAATGTCCCTGTCAACTAAATAAAGAAAAAAGAACACGGAGTAGAATATTTCAATATAAAAAGAACATTGTGCTACACTTGTGTATCTTATTGTGTGTTACAGTGTGTATTTTCTAGTGGTGGGCCGTTAACTGCGTTAACGTGAGACTCTTATCGCGCGATAAAAAAAATGTCGCCGTTAATCTATTCTCAAAGTTGTGTTGGGAGCTGGGTATATACTACACAAGCTATGATGACTTTCACCTTCATATTTAAGCGCGGATGTATATCAGTTGAATTACACCGTAGGGGGCGAGAACGAGAGTTTTCAACTCGCATGATTCGCGCCGCCTCATCATCTCATATCAGGGCTTCATTCGCGCGGTTCGCGCAGCAAGTAGGTCTATCGCGTCTTTGCATTGACTTAACATGTAAATCACTTGCGCTTGACGCGCCATTCGCGTTTGGTCTGAACACAACACAACGTTACTGAGAAATGACCACATCAAACGTGACGTGCTAACATGGATGCAGGTATGAAGCCGCCGGGTTTGCTTCAGGGAAAATTTAGTTTTAAGAAGCTTCCCAATGGAAACATCGACACGACTAAGGTTGTTTGCACCTTGTGCAATGCGGAATTGGTTTAAAAAAAAAAAATTCTCTCAACAGGTAGTGGTCTAGCTTTAGTTGAAACCAGTAAATTTGTATTGGCACCTAATGTATTATGGCTCCTGTATGACATATCGCTTGTTGCTCCCTAACTCTTTGTAAGTCGCTTTGGATAAAAGCGTCTGCTAAATGACTAAATTTAAATGTACTGTAGGAGCTCTTCCAGTCTCAAGTACCACCTAAACGCAAAGCATCCCTTAGCTAATGCGGAACTAAACACAAGTACATCTTATTGAACATAATTTATTTTCATCACCAATTATCATAGTAGAACAGCTTTCTCAAGCAGTTTGAGATGCATTTTGGAAACAGGAGATGAGCCCCTGGTCTAATGCGCCACCTGGCTTGAGAAACCCGTTCTCAAAGACTTACTTTTAGTCATTATTTGGGTAGCACACATATTCTGAATGCCTTCGGCAGAATTCAAATGAGCCATTTTAATCTAGATAATTCCAAGATTAATCTATGCCCACCACTAGTATTTTCTAATGCATTTTTGAATCATTCTGTGTCCAGCTCTGACAGTTCTCTGAGTTACATCTGACTTCAAGAGCTCTGCACAGAAATATTCAACAAATAAATTCAATTAATGCAAAGAAACACACCACATTGTGCTATACACGTGGAAAATCTCTTGAACACAAACCACATCAGACTCTCTCTCTCTCTCTCTCTCTCTCTCTGTCTCTCTCTGTTTCTCTCTGTCTCTCTCAGCTAACTGAACAAGCATCCAAACAAGAATCTTGAGCTCATCAGACATCTCAGACGTGCTTTATGAACCTTTGCCAACAGCAGCGCATATTCACATGAAAATTAAATGAATGAAAACATGTGGAGAGCTACTGAACGACACGCTCGCTGCACGTGTCTGCGGCGTCTTCCACACGCTCGCTCATAAAACTGCGCCAAATTTCTCATTACACAGTCTGGATGCCGGCCAAACTCAAGTCAACGTGAGAAAGAACAAATAAGAAAAGCAAAGTGTTCAGGCTCAGTGCCAGCGAACACGTCAGGAGATATGCGCAGATGCTTCCCCTGCAATTCAGCTGACGCAGAACATAAACACACCGAGACACATCGACCAAACCAGACCTTCACAAACACTGCTGTCACACATGAATATTTCTGTGACAAATAAAACTCAAAACATTGAAAATCTCATCAAAATCTACTGAAGTGAATTCTGTGCTAGCACACTGACATCTGCTTTAAAGATACGAGTGTCAAATGCCTGGAAACACTCGAGCGATCAAAGAGGTGAACAGCTTTTCTTACCACTTTAAAATGTTGCTCATAGCTCCAGTCCGAGCGGCCGTTTGGAGAGGACGTGTCCGGGTGCTCTGCGTGTGACAGCTCGTCCTCCGGCTCTTCTTTCACCCTGACAGGGGGTGACGGCGCTCTCTGGGCGGCCCTGGCGTCAGCAAAGTTTCCAAACGCACCCCCGGCCCCTCGCTGTAGCACGTGAGCCTGATTCCTGAGAAAGTCCAGCGCTCCGGGTGGCAGCTCATCTTCCTCACTGTCTTCTTCACCCTCCATCATCTCATCCTCAGCCGAGTCTCTGCCCCGTTCATCCTCGCGCTCCGAGTCCACGCTGCTCTGATTGGAGACCTGAGACTGAAGCGGGGGTCCCAGGGGTCCTGAAGTGCCCACGCTCATGAAGCCGGCTCCAGACGCCCGGGCAGCCGCCAGTATGGCCTGCTGCGCTGCGACCTGCTGCGCGTACATGATGTGAGCTTCACGCAACAGACGCTCCTTGTGCTGCATCTCCAGACGCGCATGCTGCTGACGCTGCTCCATCATAGAATCCAACTTCACCACCCCATCCTGACACACACACACAGACACACTTTACATCAACTACATGCACATGAAAGAAGATATTTTGAAGAATGTTGAGAAACAAACAACATTCAACTCCATTGACTTCCATTGTGTGAACAGACGGTGACATTTCTCAAAATATCTTCTTTTGTGTTTGGCAGAGCAAGACATTTCTACAGGTTTGTAACAACATTGGAGCGAGTAAATAACAGATTTTTTTGAGAACTATCCTTTTAAATCAGCACTTCAAATGCTCAGCGAAACATATGTGCATTTGTTAAAACACAGATTATTAACTGAATATCTGTGTTTGCTTTCAATATAATATTCCTCCATCATGACTGACACAGTTTTATTACATTTCATTTCAAACCAAAACAACATTAATTTTATGCTTGATGTAGAATCAGTTCTATTGTTACTCTACAGAACAGTCGTTCATTACAACCAATGCGCTTTAAAGAATATAACATGTTTGAGATCAAAGCAGAGGCCCCTAATGAAAACAACATGTTTGTGCGCGTGCGTGCGTGCGTGCGTGTTCAAGATGATAATGAAGGCTATAATTACAGCGTACAGAGCTGCGGTTCAGAAAACACAATCTTATGTTTGACCTCCTTTAAAAGCGATAGAAGTAAACATCAGAACAGATGTACAAACGAAAACACAAAGTATCAAGTATTCTGATGTTACAGTGTTACAAGTGTTTTGCTGTTTGTAATATTCACGCTGTGTGTGTGTGTGTGTGTGTGTGTGTGTGTGTGTGTGTGTGTGTGTGTGTGTGTGTGTGTGTGTGTCAGTAATGGTCTCGCTGAACTTACACGCCGTGTGTTTGTACATGAAAGTTACTGATAATGTGTTTATGTTTGGATTATCTCACCATCTGTGTTGAGCTCGTGTCGGTGTTGTCCATCATTCCTCCGCGGCGGTCTCGCGCTGCTCGCCGTTCGTCTTTCGGTCACGGCGGTGAGAATGCGTGCACGCGCAACGGACGCGTGTTCTGTTCCTCCTCCACCGAGCGCGTGTGTGTGTGTGAAATTGAATCAGGTACGAGACGAGTGAACACACACAAACCGAGTGACGACGAGAGAGAGAGAGAGAGAGAGAGAGAGAGAGATTGACTTTTGCATAACTTTGTTCCCACAATGCCTTAAAATTCAATAAAAACCTTAACTGAGCAAAAAATAATTGAAAAAATTAATTAAAATTGATTTCTGCATAAATTCATTGAAACAAATTTTGATAAAAACGTCCATTCTCATCAAGGTACACACAAAACATTATTAAACCCCCACAAATGAAATAAATATACAACATTATGTGTAAGGCTATAATAAGCATGCTCTATTGTCAGTCTTTCTTTTACAAAACATTTCGGATCAGTGCACCCTTTTCCTTCAATTTCTTTTTTTCTAGAGAGAGAGAGAGAGAGAGAGAGAGAGAGAGGTGCTATTGAAAAAATAAGTAGAAATAAACTCCTCATTAAACTGCACTGTTAAATAAACAACAACATTTAATTCCATTCTACATACGTTCCCACTGAATAACCAGTGCATTAACAATAGTTCACTATTAACATTAGCCATTTGTTTGTTCTTGAGGAAGAAAAGTATAACAAGTAAAGAAAATATTTTTTATGTTAAACTTAAAAATGTCAACACATGTAAAATTAAAATATATGAATAAAACTCGAGACAAGAATCGTCAATGAAGACAGTAACTGCTACACAACACAAGCGCGGCCTCTAGTGTTCATGAGGAGGAGGTGCAGCCTAAGTGAGGACAAAAACACGCACAACAATCTCAAATGGGTGCTCGACCAAGAGAGTAAATCCAAATAGTAATAAAGTCGGCACACCAGAGCTCCAAAAATATAAAAAATACTGAAATAATTAAAAATAAAAAAATCTTTCGCATGACGGTTTGAGATCACAAGCTCTTCATCAGCTCGAAACATCACGCGCCATGAGAAAGATTTTTAAATATTAAAGTATTTTTTATATTTTTGGAGCTCTGGTTTGCCGACTTTTGTAACTAGCAGGAGGTGCAGCCTTACATCATATTATATGAACCCACGCACAACTTCACAATACAAATTTCAATCAAGGTACAGATTAAGTGACGTTTCCTTTAATTTCACAAATAAAGTTCAATACAAGTAATATTATTTTTGCAAAAAACAAAACAAAGAAAAAGTAACTTGAGTTATTGAATGTTATAGTCAGTAACTAATTTGCATCTACAAAGTAAAGAATGAAAAGTGTTTTGTTGCATAGTGTTGTGGATTGTCCAGTTAGATGCTCAACCAAAACACTCTTCCAGAAAACATACACACGTTACGCACAAGCGTTACAAAATATATATTTGTGTAATATTCAATCTTTTTTTAGTGTTTTTAAATAAACTTCATGATACAAGTTTATATGTAAAACAACAAACTCATGTCTCACAGCACAAACGTAACAACACACATCAGATTAACTCCATTACAAATACAAATATTCTCCAGCGCTGAACACTGAAGGAGAGTCAGAACACACATCTCTACTGTAAAGCTTTAAGTTCTGTGTTTTTTGATGAATTCGAAAAGCTTGAAAAGCTTACAAAGGTAATACATTATGAAAACTTTACTAAACACAATTTTCATCGCAGAGAAAACACAGAAACTGCCAAATCCTGTCTTCAAGTAATGAAACTCTATAGCCGAGTAAAAAATATACAAGATTTTTTCCTGAAGAATATTAAGTCGAGAAACATGAAGAGTTTTTCACTGTTACATCTTAAACAACATATTACCCCATCTTTCATATGTGCGATGTGAAAAGATGACTCAATAATGTTTAAATGATCATGTTTTTACGCATTATTGTAGCATTTGTCTTACTACTTTTACTGTATTCTGATTTAAATAAATAATCTTACAGTATTTCTAATGCAGTGCTTCATTGTCAGAAAAATGTTTCTCTGCAAAAAATCCTAATGACTAAAAAAAGCTTCATATTCTTTCACACAAAATATAATTTATAGGTTAGGTGTGTTTTCATGAAAGAACTGTGGGATTGAAGTATGACAAATAAAATAAATGATTAAAAAAAATTCCAGGAGAAACTTTGTTTCACAAGCAGAAGTGAGCTCATAGAAGTGTAACATGTCAATGCAGTTCTTCTCCAGTCATCTCAGATTGAGTTCTCAAAGCTGGCGTCCATCACTGCACACAACAGGATGAAGTATGTGAACAGCAGCAGACAGATGGAGTCAGGGCTTTGGGGGGGATCAGGTCCAGATCTTCATCATCAGGTATCTCATCCAGATGATATCCGTCCTTCAACAGCTGTCTGCTCAGGTCTGGATGCACCTGACGTCACGAAAAAAGTGAAGAAATGTATTAACATCAAGACGTCTGTTGAAAATAATGAGTTCAAAATCCATTCATCATACAGAAAAAAAAGCTTTCCTGTAGCTCAGTGGTTAGAGGTAATGGGTTCCATCCCAGGTATTGCACATACTTAGAAACAAATGCATAGTATAATGCAATGTAAGTCGCAATAAAAGCGCCTGCCATATGCATAAATGTAAATGCAATATAAATTTTAGCATCATTTTGTTTAAAAGAGTAATTATACTGCTTTGTGGTTGCCGTCCTTTCATGGATCATGTCTAATGTGATAAACTACACTCAAGTTCATTCAGCAGAACCCACTTAATACAGCAATTAAAAACATGACAGAAATGTTCCCAAAAGAGCAGTTCAGCACATTCAATTCAATTTATTTATATAGCGCTTTTCAATATGTGCATTGTTCCAAAGCAGCTTTACAGGAGGAAATCAGAAAAGAGAAAAACACAGAAAGGTAAAACACAGCACAGTGCATGCTGTTAATAGACCAAGCAAGATCATTCTAATAAATAATATCTAATAAATAAATAAATAGATGCAGTCTCCCGGTGAGCAAGCCAACACTGCCCTGCTGTGGCAAGGAACCCAAACTCCAATGATTGATTAATGGAGAAAAAAAACTTGGGAGAAGCCAGGCTCAGCAGAGAGGGGCTAATCTCCTCTGACGAGTCATAGCTGCACTCAGTGACCCCGACCAAAAGCCACCGTGCAAACATCCACGAAGAACAGGGAGAGCCCACGAGCCGCCGCCCAGGAAGCCCCACCAACCAAAACCGTGCAGGTCCAACCCGGTCCCAATCGATCGACGATCGACACCAGAAAACAGAGGAACAACCAGGGAAAAATAGTAATGGTATGTTGTAACTTTATTCCTCTGTTATCTGACATCGACCACAAAACAAGACCAAACCAGACCCACACAGCCCCAGCAAATGAAACCCAACAAACCACAACCAACAAGCCCCCACTCCCCAGAAACACCCACCCAGCAAACTCCAATCAAAGTGACTTAGTGCAGCTATAACTTCAAACTGCTGTTTTGTAAATTTAGCATCAATGTGACAAGTAGTCCGTCTTTGCTCTTGTTTGGGGATGTTATTCTCTGAGCTGGGATGGTCAGTTGGTCGCTTTACTCTTGGGTGGTGATGGAATTGCCTGAGCACGTAGTGGAGCGGAACATAAAGTGGTGTATTTGTGAGCAGCTCACCTCAGCTGAAGAATATCCAGACGAACAGTCCAGTTCTGTCTCACTGAAGAGAAGAATAAACAGAACACAATCACTGATGATAATAACTGTATCGCCGTAATCTCTGAATTAAGTCTCTGTCTGGATGTACCTGTCTGAATCCAGAGTGATCAGATAATCTTCTCCTGTCTGACTCAGAGCAGTGTATCCCTTATTAAACATCATACTGTCAAAAATATCAACACAGTTAAATATATCACACCGGAGGAATGAAAATGAAAGTTTGAAGGAACATTCTTCCAAATTTTGTTGAACACAAAGAACGATTTTTAGAAAAATGTTGAAAAAAATGGTATTCAAACCCAGAACAGTTTGATTTCCTAAATCCTTCAAAATATCTGAAAAAGAAATGCTACTATGGTAGTGCATGGTGCCCCCAAATCTCAGTTGCAAACATTCTTCCAAATATTTTTCTTTGCGTTCAGCAGAACAAATACATTATGCAGGTTTAGAACAACTTGAGGATGAGTAATTCATGACAGAATCATTTTTGAGTGAACTGTTCCTTCAACCGTATAGGTCAGCATATGTGTCCTACTACGCTCTCAACTACAAACACATGCAGATGAGAACTCACGTCTTCAGTTTGTGTCGGGGTTGTTGAAGCACAGGTCTGTCTGAACTGAAGCCTCTCTTCTCTAGAGCTCTTCTGGCAGCGTCTCTCTGTTTCTCTGCACAGAAAGGCAAACACAGATCCAATACATGAACACATCTGTGCAATGTACAGCTTAGCATCTTATAGAGTCTGTACTGGGCTCATATAGTGTGTAGACCTGCTTTACATGCTGGTGGAGGGTTACTTGAAAGCTTCTGGTGTTTGTTACTCACGAAGTTTCATGTGTAATGTCGGAGCTTTGGACATGATGTATGGTCCTCTCTTCTCCACGGCTCTTCGTCTGTCATCTTCTGTCTGCTCACTGTCTCCTAAAGTCTGCTGTTTAAAAAGTTTTTTATGGATCATGGTAATGAGTGACCACAGCCTGTCCTCAGAAAGACTTAATTTCGTCATATATTTAACTATTGCAAATCTGTTGTGTATCATTCATTCTGTGTTTGGGTATTTGTGTAACATGCTAAACTCAGTCGACATCTGTTTCACGCAGTTTTACGATTACTATGCTTGCACACCGAATAATAACACATGTGTAGAACAAAACCCATTATTGACAAATGACTTCTTAGCTTCTGGATGTTTAACATTGAAACTGAAATCAAAAGCAGTCTGATGTAACTAAAGTCACAACGACGAACACGAATCTCAACGACATCTTAAAAACAAGACCTTTAGAGTTTTATTATTGTCAATTTTCTACGTCCGAGAACATAGCCATGTGTCTTATTTTAGATAAGTTCAATGAAACAGAAACCGAGTTAAAGCACTAAAGTCGAGTGAAATCACCTTCATCGGCGCTGAAGAGTCGGACAGAAAATTAACGCGCTCTCGTTTCTCCGTGTCGTTCATGTTTTAGTCTCAGAATTAATGTTGAAATGAGAAATCATGTCTAAATCTGACCAACTGAAGTCATGCTAACACTGTTTAAACACAGTGCAGTAAACAGTGATTCTTCTTCGCTGTCGCCACATTCAGCGCAGTGCTGCCACACACAGACGTCACAGCGGTACTGCGGTCACAGCGGCGCCGCCATGTTGGACAGGGCAAGAGCGCGCGTCATACACTCATAGATGTGAACGGCGGCAGGTTTGTCTGGCTAAAAGCACATTTACCTTTGTCAACCGATTTTAATGGTTTATTATCTATGTGGAGTACAACACAGGGTTACTTATAATCTCAATACTTAAGTAATTATTCATTGTCATAAGAAATTGTGTTAATCGTCAAGCACCGATTTGGGGTTATTCGTCTGGTAATTAGAGACCTTATGCTCTAATGATTATTCGATGTGGATATGGCTTTTTGTCATAATTTTATCATAAATAAAATGACACCGCAAGACTGACTTTCAGTCTGATATCTGTTTTTTAAGCAATTAAAACATATACTGCAAAATAAAATATAGTTTATAAGCGGAATATGCACATGCACTAATATTATAGTACTCTCCAAAAAACATAAGAAATATTGCGAACTGATACTGAATAAAAACAAAACACAGTCACACTCTTGAAGTATTGCTGGGTTTATTGGGTCCATCGCTTCACATAAGACAGAACGGAGTCTGACATCTTGAAAATCACACAGAGTGAAGAGGTAGAATCCACATCAAATTCACATAAAAACCTGAAATATAAACAGAAATCAGAGCGTTATCATCATAAAGTCTTGCATGTGACGCATCTATTAAAATTTCTTCAAGCTTACATTTACAGACCCTCACATGAGATGAAAGACCACAAACTACTTATTATGTGTGTCAATACTTCATGTACTCATTAGTACAATACTAATATGACCCCCACAGCTGTAATCCAGAGCACCACTTGCTTTAGAGGGACTACGATTGAAACAAAATACTACTTTGATAAAGATTATTTCTAATCAAAGGTTCTCACAGCTGTTATATATCTGATGCCAACGATCAGATTTTTTTGAAAGAACTTCAACACAAAATCTGGTCCTCTTGTTTCAACTGACCGTGACAACTTTACACTTTATTAATGCCCAGTTCTTCTGGGGTGGAGATGCCCAGCTCCTCCAGTGTAGGGCTCAGCTCCTGGATCACATACGGGTAGATCTCCTTATGAGGTCCAGATTTATCCTGAGGCAATGAACAGGAGCGTGTGAGGAATGTAAATGATGACACACACACACACACACACACACACACACACACACACACACACTTAACCTTCTGAGCAGTGATGTCATTAACAGAACACACAAGGATTAACTGGTTTTGTGATTAACATTAATGAGTTTTCCAGTATCTATGCAGCTGAAGCTTTAGGGCTCTGAGTCGTAAGGAGTTGACTCTGATAACATTTCTAATTACCTTCTTTTATTAATGAATGCTATGTTTATCTTTAAGACGAATTACGCTACAGACACATAAACAGGAAAGTGAAAGTCTGGTGTCTCACTCTGACAGCTTCTAGGATGCGGATGGCGCTGGCCAGATCATTCAAGCGCCTGCAGGCACGCAGAGCAGAATCGATGATCTTCGGCTCAGGGACGAGATCATAACCGATAAGTGTGTTCATGCCTGAAGAAAGAGAAATCACAGTATTGAAATCGCAATTCTTCTTTTAAATTCTGGTGTGAAACACGCACAGATTTGCGTCACCTTTGCGCAGCTCCCAGGCGTCGAGGTCTGGTTTGCTGAAGTACGTCACCCAGCGAGAATCAAACTCCTCATCTGTCTCAACTTTAGCATGAGAGTAACATCTGACAGCCAGAGGAGCTACAAGACAACAGAAAACATTCAGTCAGATACACCATCAAGCTGATCTAAAGTCACATCACAATTTAACCTTTGAGAGGTCAGGAGAGGAGTGGTAACAATACAGAGCGAAGCCCAAACAAACAGTATGATATGAAGTGTACTTGACAGTATACTTTGATATGCACCTGATACCATGTTTAAAAAAACTCAGTGTCCTTATAAAGATTAAACGATGAAATATGTTATAAAGAGATTGATGTGTGAAATACGTGCGCGAGCAGACGATGTGTGACGTGGGTCATGACAAGGGCAAACACACTCAAACACACACAGAAACACAAACACAGAGAAAAGATAAAGAGAGAATGATCTATAATATCAGAGTTAATCATCGATGACAGAAGTGAACATACACATGCTTCTGTGTGATCATAAGATGACATGACTTTGACCTCTCGGCACAGATAAGTTCTTCTAAGCATTTGTTCAGTGTGGTCTCTTAGTGTTCACCTGTGTGATTCACTCGTGTTCGGCTCAGACTCCTGACACCCGCGCGCAGAACCGCTGAAAACATCCTCACCGATCAGAACTGAACTGCAGCGGGTCCAAAAGAACACGACGCGCCGTGATGACGCAACAACAGATGGCGCACCGAAATGACGCACGAAGAGGGCGGGGCTGGGAACGTGATTTTTCAAATTCTATAGACAACAAAACAAGATTGGGAGGTTTATAGATCTGTTTAAAATGTGAAATGTAAAGATAAATGAAATGAATAAAATACTAAATTAAATTAAATTAAATAAAAAAAATAGGATTACAACGTGTCCTTCAGATATTAACGTATCATATCGCTAATCCTCCTCATCGCTAATTTTATATTTATAGTGAGATCAAACAAATAGAAAAACAACAACCTCAGACATGAAATAAAGTTTTTTTAAATACAATTCAAGAACAACGAAAATAAATCCATTACATATTTTTAAACGTGATTTTTGTGCTTTTTAATTAATTTTGATGAAGGTCAGTGTAGTTCTTTTGTGTTTATACTACATTACACTTTGATTATTTTATTTTCTTAATGTATCACTTTTATGTGGTCTGGAGCATTGACATTCATCCACAGATATTTTTCCGCTTAATATTTTTTTTTCTTATTCAAAAATCAATACGGTCATCAATTCTCTGCACTTCTTCTATTTATATTGATACGTATATATTATGTATATTATGTACTATTATTTTTATCTTAATCAGTATTTGTGCAGAATGTTTATATTTAATTTTCCTGTGCTTTGGAAATGTAAAATTAATTCTATCATCCCAATAAAGCTTCTTTGAATCTTGAATCAAAAAGGTTTCACAATTATTTTACAGTAAAACTCTTGATGTGAGTTAATGTACCGCTAGATGGCAGCATATCCACACGTTCACACATCTATCTCAATGAGGATTCTGATTCTACAGACTTGTATTGTTTTTAAACACAGCTAGTTACAGTATAACCAGCCGAACCTAACCCACACTCCAACACTTACCCTAAAATATATTTTTTTAAATGAATGTTCAATGTTTTCATTGCTTTTTTTACAAATGAGGACATCCTCCAAAAAGATTCTTTCAAGGTTTGTCAAGTTTTTCTCACTTCTGGGAACACGTGTCCCCAAAATATAGTTAATTGGGGTACACACAAAAACCCTTCTACAATTTTACACATACGCAACTTTTTTTTAATAGAAAAGTTTGCTAAATAATCAATTTCCCTTTTTGTATGTGATCTCAGGTTTTACTATCACAATGGAGGCTACACACCTATAGACACACGCATGTACATGTTTGTTGGGATGGGACATGTTTAAATAGAAGCCCTATAAGATTCATAAGACTCTCTGTGTCTTCATTTTACCCTATTGATGAATAAACAGTCTGAAATATGTCCTCCTTCGATATACCTTAAAAACGAATATTCACAAAAATTCAGTACTGGAATGTGGGGATGGATATACACTTCAATAACATTTAAACCACACACACACACGCACGCACGCACGCACACGCACACGCACACGCACACGCACACACACATCATTGTGCAGCAATATGGAATGTGTGTCTTTCAGCTGTTAATCAGAGCTTGTTTGATGTGTGTAATCCGCTAATATTGTTGAGTGTGTAAACTCTGGCGGGCTTTCATTCAGCGACATTATCGTGTCTCACAGCTTTGACTCCAGCACTGCAATTACACCCTCAACTGCTTCCATTAATTCAACACACAGGAATTTCAGTCACATGACCTGATCTCAGTCCAGCTAATGTCTGCTGCTCAATATCAGCACGAGCTCGTCTGAAAACAGAAAGTCTGCATATTTCATATGCAAATAATAAGGACTGGTGCAAGGGCTTTTAATGCTGTGCAAACTCATCATACGGTGTCGCAGATAATATGCAGTCAAGTAAAGGTAATGTGTAAATGAATGAACATGATCTTACTAACATGACTTCACGGAGGTCAATCTAGAGCCGGCTGAAAACATGGTGCATGGTAACGGTTGCTAAGGTAAGAAAGCGATCACTGATGGTTGAGCACGGTGAATAATGTGTGATAAATCCACCAGCAGAGTTTCACTGTCCTGCATTTCACACACTTTCATTTCCTTTCCGCTTACTTTCATAGAAAAATGATTTGCATAATTTCAGGACATTCGTTTTTTTGGGATATTCACGGCTTTACCGTTCATTCATTTATCTTGGATGTATAATCAATCACAGAGTTATTCTCCATCAGGTCGGTTTGTGCAGCCTCAGGTCCATCCTGAGAGAAGAGCCCCGGAGCTCTGACGGCGGCCCAGTAAATATTCCATTTAAAGGATTCCCTGATAAGAGCAGCCGAAAAACTGAGGCAGCGGCCATTCTTCTAGATAAGAGCAAACCATCTGCAGAGAGAGAGATAGTGAACTTCTACAACAAAACATTCAGACAGAGACAGAGGGAGAGAGAATTTCTCATTGCACACATTATTGCACTCAGCCCGGCTGAAAATGCTTCAGCAATACAAATGTGCTGTTCTTGTTATACCAATAAAACACATTTAAAATGGAGAGAGAGAAAGAGACTGAGAGACATATATATATATATATAGAGAGAGAGAGAGAGAGAGAGAGAGAGCGAGAGAGAGAGAGACCGAGAGCGATTGAGAGAGAGAAAACTCAAGAAGCTCAAACCTGCTGCAAGATATGTCAAGTCCTGCCACGACCAAAGAACAAGCAGCACAACACAAAACAACACTGACAGGACAACACACACAAACTGACACTATCACCCTCATTGAGAACTTTAATTAAAACTCTTTTTCTGTTTATATTGAGATGTATATGTATATATATTTTACTTATAGACTTTTAATTTTATTCTATCTTATTTTTTATCTTAATCTGTATTTCTGCATGTTTATATTTAATCTTGTGCTTTGGCAATGTAAATTTTATTTTATCATGCCAATAAAGCTCCTTTGAATCTTGAGAGAGAGAGAGAGAGAGAGAGAGAGAGAGAGAGAGAGCTGGATGGGTATATTTACACCTGAGAAAGACAGTTATGGTTGAGAGTTCTCACATGTTCTGAAAATTCAAAATAAATGTTTTCTTACCTTAGAAATGAAGAAATAAAAATATATTTTCTTCTCTTTATTTTCACTTTAAATACATTTTTAAGGTCAAATAAAACGTCTGTCGTGGTTTACTCACTTCTCTCTAAGTCTATGTAGCCTATTGTTTAAAAATGCTGTTGGGCAAACTCTCATTAAACTATAAAGTATTTTTCCACAGGCAGAACTGGGTCAATTCCCATTGTCTAAGTTCTGTTCAAAGAGTACCAGGACATAAATCCCCAGGACCGGTCACAGATCACTTCAGTGTGCTGGTGTCTTTATCTGTGTCTCCGTCTGCATTTCCACAGTCAGCACAGAATATCAAACGCCCGCCTGAGGTCACAGCAATATTTACTGTGTGATTTACATGAGCTGCTGACTCAGATAAGACCCCCGGCTCTCCGATAACACCCCTTCGCATCAGTCAGTGCTTGCAGCTCTCTCCGGCTTCACCGCCCCGTGATGATTCATTTAGTCAACTGGAAAAAGAAGGATAATGATGTGTCCATCACACCCCACAGAACTTCAGGAGAGACCGATGCTGCCCAGAAAAACAATTTATCTCCCGGAACATTACCACAAAATATACCAAATCTAAAAGAGTAATAAATGAACTCTTATGAACCTTTTATGAAACGGCTTTGCTTTTGAATAAATAAGAAATGGACATTATTGCTCAAGAAAAAACAGCTCCACAGAAATCAACAGTAATGAGAGAATTTTCATTTTTGGAGGAACAAAAAGACTGAGTGTGTGCTTGCTGTCGTTCAGAAGGTCCATTTGGAGAGCAGATCTGCACAAATAGATAGCGCTGACTGTTTGTGCGCTCATATTAAAAACACGCCCGAGACATTTTGATAAATTGAAAGCGTTAAGTGGTTTTCAGCCCTCGAGAGATTTTCATTACGATCAAGAGGAGCGTCCTGAGGTTAGACAGAGAGAGAGAGAGAGACAGAGAGAGAGAGAGAGAGAGAGAGATGGAGAGAGAGAGAGAGAGAGAGACAGAGAGAGAGAGAGAGATGGAGAGAGAGAGAGACAGAGAGAGAGAGAGACAGAGAGAGACAGAGAGAGAGAGAGAGAGAGAGAGAGAGAGAGATAGACAGAGAGAGAGAGAGAGAGAGAGAGAGAGAGAGAGATAGACAGAGAGAGAGAGAGAGAGATCCTCAGAGATGTCATAACACTGAATGATAAATGCTACAGGAAAAATCTTCTCCGATAGAAACACAATCTGTCAGGATGTTTGTAGAAAACAACAGATCGGGAGTTTGATAAAGTAAGTGTCAAAAGATCCAAGTGCGTGTGTATGAAGATTACACACATATACACACACACACTGCTCATGTTCAGATGTATGTTTTGTGTTTATCTCTCTTTTACTGTAGCCAATGTTTTAACTTTTTCACCTTTAACCTTATACAAATATCATCTGAACACAATTTTGCTCCATAAATTAATGCAATTATATTTTTAAAGTCAACATTAAACAGATTTCACAAGCAATCTGACTACTAAAGTGACAAAAGTATTCATCTGAAGAAAAACTGCACTGTACTGTATGTGTGGAAAAACTAAAATGAGCTACAAACAATGTTTTTACCATTGAAATAGAAATAAGTTTTTGCAAGCCGTAAAAACATTTGGCCACCATTAATAACAGAATAAAAGTGCATGTTTCCAGAAGCAGATATATTCATGATAAACCTCAGGCGAATGGCATTTAATCAAAACACATCTGCTGGGTGACATTCTATCATAGGTAACAGGAGTGACACATAGATTGCGGTTCAGTTTATCAGTGTGAATGAAATGAAATTCGCTGTATCACATCATCCTTCATCACACAATCTGCAGCCTTAAACCCAACACAGTAAAAGTGTGATTTCTGCCTCTTACAATGACAGAGAGAGAATGATTTATTCACACAAAGTTGAAAAAGAAAATAAATATAAATATCAATCCAACAACGCTGAGATTTTGCATATGTTAAAATTATATTTCACAAAATGAAACCCATTTCTACAGTAGGCCTTTAATTAAGATTATTTTTACTGACAAATATAATCATTATTATTAAATTTAACACATAACACTGATGAACAATTGGGAGAAATGATGCAATATTGTTAAATAAAGTCACAGCGCAACAAACCTGAAATGTTTTTCTCACAGATCATCTGCTTTTCTTTTTAATGTGATTGGAAATAAAATAAAATCGACTTTATTTATAATTATTACACGGCTGGTTAAAATGCTTGATTCTGATTGGCCAGTCACGTCATTTGCAGATTCGTTATTCCCAGATAACAACCTCTCAAAACTAAAAACACACGGTAACCAGGACGCAGCAAATCATTTTGACAGTTTTTTTTGACAAATGAAATTTAAATATTTATTTTAATAACATATATGACATTATATTTACAAATAATTAAACTGTTCGTGACATTTAAATGTTGTTTCTTACCTTAAAGCCAGAAGTAAACAGCGTTTTCTCGTGGAAGATCTACATTCAGTAAAACTGAGCTAATCAAATATTTCAAATTCACTTTTTAAGTCTATTTTTTTCTCATGTGTCAAGTAGCCGTGTAATAAGCAGGATAATGTATAAGCAGCCGGCTGTTATCGCCTAATAATCTCTGATCACACTGTCGGGGCTTATTCTGCCATAACAACCGGCTGTGTGTACATTTTCACTTGTATCATATGTGTGAACTGATTTATATCAATTTTTATTTGAATCAAAGCTTGTGAAACCTCAAAGAGTCTTGATTTATGCCCCTCTGTTATGTTGGAAGTGGAAATGTGGGCCAGTTCTCTGATAGATTTGATTGGTTGTCATTACCCATAATCCTCAGAGGCAGCATCTTTTAGCCTGCGGCTCCATCAGAGAGTCAGAGGAGTCTGTCGATCTGTTCTCCATCACGTGTGAAACCTCTCCTCCATTCCTCTGCTCCCAGACATTCTCTGGAGGTTGATAACCGGGTTCCAGAGTGTCGAGCGGATCTTTGCAGAGCAGGATACTGATGGAGGGAAGAGTTCGGTGGACGGTCATCTCCGAGTCGCTGTCTTCCTGACTCTCCCACACCTCTCGCAAGCTCTTGTATTGCAGTTTGGTCATCTGATGAAGACCGCAGATTTTCCTCTTCATGATCTCAGCACACGTGATGGTTTTGGTGACGGCCCGACCCGACCCGGTGAACACGACACGTCTCAGTCCCGCCCGACCGCCGTCGTCCTGCATGCGTGCCATAGCGAAACCCATGAGGTTCCGAATTTTGCTGCCCTCTTTCACCTTCATTTCCAGCACGCCTGCCGGCAGTCCGGGAAACGGGCACAAACTTTCCTCTTCGATCCGACACACTTTCTTGAAACCCACGGCATGTCCTCGCTTGAGCTCGCGGGGTGTTGGAGAGGTGGAGGAGCTCTGAGCGTGTGCAGTCTGACCCGGAACACACAGACGGGCGTCACCATCCACGCTCGGCTCCATGACCGTGTTTGAAACGCTAAACGTGCCCGCAGTCAATCAGTCCTTCATTTGAAACCCTCAAATTACAAACCATTCTATCGGTCTCAGTCCTGTCCTACGGGCGAACGGCTGCCCAGAAAGAACAAACCTGAAAACAGAGTCTGTGGAACCAGCGTTTCATAAGCACAGAGAAGAAAATAAAACCATTTGACGATAAAAAAATCTCTTTTCAAGTTATAAAGGGTGTAAGTTACCTTCTCATGTGTTGTGAAGCGCAGCGTCTGGTGAGGTTTCTCCGCTCTCTCGACCGCCCAGCAAATCTTCAACTTTTTCTTCTGTAGGTCCAACTTTTAGAGACAAAAGCAACACGTTCACATGTTAGGGTCCAGATGCGGTTTTCTCGTCTGTTCTCTGGCTGTGCAGATGTGTTCACTGGAGTGCGTCTTCATCATATCCATCACTGCGTCTCTACATGTCTCCTCTTCATCCAAGTGCTGGCAGGGATCGTGAGGGCTGCGATCGCTCTGTATCTCTGCTGGCACCCCGCGCTGCCTCGTAAATGCAGGCGGGGGATCTGAGAGAGAGAGAGAGAGAGAGAGAGAGCAGTCTTCTTAAAGTCACAGTAGCATCAGATCCCAGATGAATAATCTCATTTAATAACCACCAGAAGAATTGTTTATACCATTACTCTTTCTGTAAAACAAAAGAAACATGTCTGACTTCAGGAGTGCATCTGAACCAGACAACATGTTGAGCAGGACTTTCAGCGTGTTACAATAATAGATTTTGGCTAATGAACAAGTTAATAAACAAACCAATTAAATATAAGATAAGTTTGAAACTTGAACCCTCAAATATTAGGAGAAATACATTTCCTCAATTGCTGCCAGGTCTTCAATTCACATAATACTTTACTTTACAATTGATTACATTTTTTTTGTGCGTTAAACTGACAATGAATTCTTAAAAAAATAACTAATGTTTTTGTAGCGAGTTGTAAAATGACTTTGTGAATAGATGCTTCCTTAAACCAAGTCAATAGCTTTAAAGCAACTTTGTGGCTGGATTCAGAGGACGTTCTGCTGCTGAACAATGAAAACACAAGTGCTGGGACTTACAGCAGGTGAATGAATGTGTGAATTAAATGAGCTGAAATCTAATTGAAAACATCCTTCAGTGAGCCGCTGAAAGTCAACTGAGCTCAGCCTCTGTCCCTCTTCACACATCTGACCACAATCATTTACATAATGTGACGTTCATGCTCCGCAGAAGAGAGGAATCTGTGTTTTTACAGCCGTTTGTTGAGCTGTGGATAAAGACACAGAAACACATTTGCTCAAATCTCCCATTTTGTTTCTTTTCAATTTGATCAAATTAAAATACAATAAATCCAGTTTAACAAATCATCTATGGTTTGACTAGAATGGATAATGAAATGTGCGGATGCAATTCTTCACACACATACCAATACATTTGATTAAAAAGTACATTGAATTAAAAGAATGTAAATTATTTAAATGTATGCACACCCATACAGAGATTCAAGACGCAAACACTTTAAGGTTGAAATATACACATAAAGAAAACAGCACTGTCTATAAACCATAAAATAGTTAAAAAATGTTAAACAGAATGTCCGAACAAAAATGAGATTTCTGTGTTAAGTGCAGCTCATCTGAAGTCTTCAGAAATATTCTCTCTCTCTCTCTCTCTGTCTCTCTGTGTGTGTGGTTCAGTGAGCTCTGATTTTGTAGGGTGAGTTATTGGGGTTTTCATGAGTCTGGTTAGCGCTGTGTGCTCTGTCACTTAAGCGCACAATCAGCAGAGACAGCCGAGGGTCTTCCAGCCGATCCCACCGGAGGAGAATCCCACAGAATGAAAGCTCAGCCAATGAGAAATGACAGTTCATTCAAGCTGAACCAATGAACTGTCGTCTGAGAGAGAGAGAAAGAGAGTCCTTTATATTCACAGATTCCTAAAGGGCAGAAAGTGGTATTTCATTCAAAAACAAAGTTTTTCTATTCTTGTGATTAATAACAAAGTAGGAAATGCTGTTAGAGAATCATGTTTCTGTAGTCGCTGTTTCTCTAAGACACGTTCATACATCACCAGTTGTTTATTGTGAGACTGTTATTATTAGAGCGAAAAGAGAACGTCCTTTTGAACACATTACATGTTTGTAATTATAATTTTGGCCTTAATCATCTCAGAGATATGGAAACACTTCAATATAATCCTGAATAAATGTTTAACCAGTAAAAACAACTTTTAAAACTGAACTCATTTTATTTAAAAAATAATTGTATTAAAAACATTTAAGTAATATCTTGATGTGTTTTATGTTTTGTCAGCATGATTTTTCTTTCATATGATGTGAATCAGCCAATCAACACGTAGCTAAGATACGCTGGCCCCTCCCCGTTTTCACTAGAATCTGTGTGACGCTGGAGAACATAAGTTTGTATGTTGTGCAGTCATGAACATGTTGAACATCATTCACACATGCACTCACACTCACACACACACACACACACACACTCACACACACACACACACACACTTCTCACAATTACTGATGAACAATCATTTCATGTTCCTGCCTCTCATCTCACTCAAACAATTTGCCTCTCGTTTGGGTGTAAATTTGTTTTTAAATATGATAAACTCTTCACTGAACACAACACTGCCCACAGCGGGAGACATCACAACAAATGATCCCACTCAGATCTGTGTGTGTGTGTGTGTGAGGGGGAAATGATCGTTTGGTTGTTTGGGTGAAATTACCCTCATCACTCATAAGGAGATACACAGCTGCCTGCGGCGAGCGAGAGACAGACCGAGAGAGAGAGAGAGAGAGAGAGAGAGTTGACACTATTTGCGTTAAAAAGATCAAGTGGGAATGTATGAATATAGCCTACATAATAAGCGGAGGAGATAACAGTGAGAGCATAAAATTGATAACACAAGATTTCATCTGCAATAATAGAGTAACATCATGTAATGTCGTGTAGCGAGAGTGTTTTCAAACCACAACATGATTTCAGCCTAATTCATCTTTTCATATTTCTTAATAGCTTTGCCAATTAATATGTCCATTACAAACCCAACAACACAAAAAAAGAGGCAAACTCTCTCTCTGTTTCTGTCTGACGTTTTTCCCAAATTATGATATAAGAATCTCACATCATGTTTGAGCGCAGGAGCAGGTGACCTTACACTGCTTCTTTATCAAATCACCATCAGGAGCAGAACAGACTCAGTCTGCATCTCCAGGGTTTCTTGAAGAAACACTACACTAATGCTCTTTAGCATCACATAATCAAAAAGACTGGTCCGTTTAACAGCATCACGACACCCATTGATGTTAAAAGAGCCAAGTCTCATTGGTGCCATGACAAATAAAATGGAATAAACACTCAGAAATAGCAGTACACAGAAGTACGCCTGAAATGAACATACAGAATTCATTTTTTGCCATGTAAATTCAGAGAGCTTCTAACATTACTCAGCAGCTTCTTAAGACGGTACCGTTTGGGTTTATCAAGCTCATCATACGTGGCCTTTTTCATAGCCAAAGTACAAGACGCCAGAAACAGTTTTAAATCGGGAAAATATGACTGTATTTTGGGTTTGCGATGCCCCT
>CM056461.1:814825-817325 GCA_029783895.1 Triplophysa bombifrons
TTTTTTTTTATTTTTTTATTTTTTTTTTTTTTTTTTTTTTTATTTATTTTTTTTTTTTTTATTTTTTTTTTTTTTTTTTTTTATTTATTTGTTTTATTTTATTATTTTTTTTTTTTTTATTTTTTGATTTTTATTTTATTTTTTTATTTTTTTTTTTTTTTTTTTTATTTTTTATTTTTTTTATATTCTTTTTATTTTTTTTTTTTTTTTTATTTTTTTTTTTTTGAACCCACAACCTTGCGTTGTTAACGCAATGCTCTTACCACTGAACTACAGGAAAGCTATTAAACAGTACATTTGTGTTAATGTGAGAGATAAATGTGTGTTTCTATGCTGATGTGTGTAAGGACGTGTCCTTCAGTAAACTTTCATCTCTGCGTCTCTCAGGCTATCAGCTGCTCCAATTTACTGCTGATTTTAATATGGATCACTGATCATGTTCCCCTCGGACGGAGGATCTGGCAACCATCAGAAGACGCACACAGATCAGTATTAAGGTCAAGCAGGTGTGAATGAGACTTTTAATGCCTGTTTATTTTCTGTAAATGTGCACGCTCTCCTGCTTTCAAACACAACACAAGCAATGCAATTCTAAAGGTTAATGCTTCGGCCCTTAAACATCACGGCTTTCTTATTGAAGGTGAATTTTACTTTTCAAATCTTGGCAAATTAAAATGCAAATGCAGCCCGAAAGACCTCTAAATATTCTTCAAACTAGCTGCAGTGTGCTGAAAGCGGGGAGTGTGGTGTGAATATTGCGTCCCCTCCCCGACGGCGGCGTTATCGAATGGTCTTTGTCACGGCTGGCAGAGCATTCTGCTGATGGAATCAAAAAAACGCCTTCAGACATTGAAACGAGGCGCGTTCAGCTGTGATCGGTATTGGAGAAGCGTTTTGTGCAAGAAAGGCCACTCAGAGACTGTCTTAAATACAATGCAATCACAACCTCAGACGCATGTGTGCGTGTGCGTATTTGTGTGTGCGAGTGTGGTGTGTGTGTGTGGTTGTATGTGAATGTGATGTGCGTCTGTGCAAGTGTGGTGTATGTGGGTTTCTGTGTGTGCACGTGTGTGTGCGGTGTGTGCATGTGTGTTTGTATGTGCATGGGGTGTGTATGTGTGTGGTGTCTCTGTGTATGCACGTGTGGGTGTGCATGGTCTCTGTATGTGCGTGTATGTGTCTGTATGTTTGGTGTTTGTGCATATGTGTGTGTTGTACAAAGAATCATAATGCCTATGGACTGTCCACACGGATATAATAAACCAGACATGTGTGTGTGTGTGTGTGTGTGTGTGTGTGTATGCATGTGTGCGCGTGTGGACTGGAGAGATAATGATGGTAATCAGATATGAACCAAAACAAAGTCGAGCCCTTAAAAGGTTGTGATGTCTGATATCAGCAGGCCATTCTCAAGTCATGTACAATATGTATGTCATGTAAGCTATAATTCACAAATTTTATTTCTCTCACTGTTGATCCGATCTGTCACATGAACACCAGCGATACACCTCGATGTGTGCTGAAATACACCTGCGTTTAAACTATGAGCGGATGGGATCAGATCAACATCATTAAATCCAAACACACAGTAAAACAGAGCAATCCTTAACGCAGATCATACAAAAATCACAAATGAGACCTCTTAGTGCCTCAAGACATCCGTAAGATTTAATGAAGAGAGAATGGAAAGTTCTGCTGAAGTCTCATGTGTGTCTCAGATGCAGTGGCGGCTGCTGGTCTATCAAAGTGGGGAAGCTCATTTCACAATGAATGAATGAACAAACGATCTGAAAAAAGATATTAAACTCGACGGAGGTAATGTGGGAATTACATTAAACTGAAACAAGGAGTGTGGTGTATAATTGTGTGAAATGTATGATGAAAATTGGTTAGAAATTTCGGAAAGCAAGTACCAAGAAATAGGTTGCAGCAGTTTGTCTTTCGACTACACTTGCAAAGTCCGCAATGGGACTGAGATCGAATAGCTTCAGCGTCAGCGACTTTTTATAGAAGAAAATTGCTGTCAATCAAATGGAGATGCAATCTTTCGACAGACCCTCCAATCATCACGCAGACGCTCGGAGTCCGGGCCAGCCCACTCCTCCATTCATCCCAGAGACGCTGAGCGTCCGTGGGCGGGACATAATCGCAGCATTATCCAATGACCGTCTTGTTTCTAAGCACTGAAAAAAACAGTTTAAAGCAGCCCAATTGAAGTCAATGGACGCTGGGCTTCAACAGAGTAATGCACTGTACGCTACGGGAATGAATGAGAAGGAAATCGAGTCAGCCGACCTAAGTAGCTGATTCTGAACGAAAGTGTTTTCGTTCGAGATGAACGTGTTTAACGCATTTTTATTCAATAAAATGTTAACATAATAGTACATATATTTGACCATTCATTTTTTGACAATTATAGGGGAAGCTGAGCTTCTCTTGCAGTCTTAAAGAAATCGCGACTGCTCAGATGTCATAAATGTCACAGATGTGTCTGTCATGA
>CM056461.1:829825-852325 GCA_029783895.1 Triplophysa bombifrons
AGTCAGAAATCTGACCAATGTGTCTGTCATGAGAGTTTGAGAAGAGACGTCAACAATGTGAGCTCAGATTTGTCTCGTCTGTACTCATTGACAATCTCAATATCAACTCAAACAGTTCTCATCACATTAACTCAAATCCAGATGATTTGACCGTGACAATCTTCATGTGTTTCAACTCATTTGTTTATATTTGAGAAGAAACATCTGAGACTAAGTTGAGATGTAAATGAGAACTCTCCTGAGCTCTGAAGGAGAAGAACATTTGTTTTAATGAAGTGTTTTGTAGACACAGACAGAAACACGCCGGGAACAGGCGAGTGGTAGAGGAGTATCTCTGCAGTGATGTGGTGGGGCGGGCGGAAGGGCGGGTGGGTGTTGGGGGGGATTTGGATTGCCTGTGAGTTGCATCATGTTCTTCTGGCTGAAGGTGTGTGTGTGTGAGTGTGTGTCCTCCTTCATACTTCACACACATCTCTCGTTGATGGCAGCAGAGATTAAGGAGCGGCGGTGAGCAGATTTAGCCCGAGCGTCGTGACTTTAATTCAGCAAAGTCTTCAAGATGTGAGACGGCTGCTTTGTTGAAGTTTTGCATAAATTTGACTAAAAAGCAGCTTTTTGTGGAACTTCAGTGTTACAGAAATCAATGTTTTCGTCAAATCAGGCAAAAGGAAATGCAAAGGACGAATTTCAATTTCCATAAATGTGTCACAGCGAGCAAATTTTATCCAAAAATGACAAACTGCACAAGACACACTCATTCAGACACACTTCAGTGTGTGTGTGTGTCACTGTGACCTTCAATGTGATTCTGTTCAGACACACACAAACACACTAGCAAGAAACCTATCAACTGTATTTCAGTCCCTTTTTCTCCACAGGTCTCGTTTAAATTCCACATTTCCATAAAAAGTCTGCATTGAAAGTTGAAAAATCTCAGTATGAACTTCTGTATTTCTCATCAAATCCACTTCTGTGAGTTTATACTCTTCACGTAGGTCAGCAGTTTTCATTTCTCATGTGACGTGTGTGTGTCTGATGTAAGTCTTGCATATTTAAAGCGTTGTGTTAAATCACACTAACCCGCTGTGAAAACAACAACTTTGTCGAGTCAACTCGAGAAAGATCTCAGAGAGAAGCTGGCACTGCTTTTAAAGAGAGTGGAGATCTCTGGAGACATGCGAGTGAGATTCTCTCCTTCATCCGCTCCAAATAAGAGAATGAGAAGGAAAACCAGCACAGTCAACATTTACTCTTTTAACGTGACACATTTTTTGAAAGTGTGGAAAGTGAAAAGTAAGATGTAAGTGATGGTGAAGAGGTCTTTATGGAGGAGTTTGGGTGAAACAGAAAGAGAGAACTACACTAAGAACAAAACTATTGAGCAGTTCTGTTAAATACAGAACCAAATATTATTTGAAAAAAAAAATTAAACAAACACTAGAATTCCTTAGCAATAGGCACTAAAATTATATATAAAAAAGTGAAAATAAAAAAAATGACACTTAAACAGAATTGAACCTACATAGCAATTTAAAATGATAAAAGCACAAAATAGAAATAAAATAATGAACAGGACAACTAAAATGAATATGTAATAATTAACATTAACTGGAAATATTGAAAAATACATTATTTAAAAACGAAAATATCTGCTGCCAACTCCTGAAGCATATTAGAAATCACTTCACTACGAAGTGAAAAACTTTTTAGTAACCAGATCAGGAGAAATGTTTCATAAGTGTTCGCTGGATTTAAATATCAATATGTCAAACTGATCCCTTCTGTAGAAGTTCTGCTTTATGTTTTACATTGTTTTTTTCAAAAAAAATGTTTAACTCTTTTATAGAAATAGTAGAATCATATGTGGGGAATTAACGGGCAGTGATGACAGACAGATCCGAGAAAGGACGTGAGATTGTATAAATCACAGAAATGACATCACAGCTGCTCTGGTGATGCGTACAGTGTGTGATGACATCATCGGCTCAGTTTTTATGTGTTTTATTGGCCTCTGAATTACACTGAATCAATATGAAGACTCCAGTAAATAAAGGACTGTGTGTGTGTGATCCTTTTATTTTGACACTAAACCACAGAAACAGAAAGACACCGTCGAGAAGTGCACAAATTAAATCTATTTAAAGTTCTGACTCACATTAAAACTCAACACTTTGTGTTTGAAAGAAGATATCATTCATCTGATCTGCTTCAAAACAAAAGAAGAATCTTCCTGAAAGAGTAAAGTTCAGTTAGGACTGATGAAGACAGAGTTGAGATGTTTGTTGGTATTAAAGAATGAATGAGTTTCATCAACACAGTTTTAGTTCTCTCTCCGTCTCCTCCATCCGCAGCGCTCGTGAATGCTCTCAACTCACATCATCACCGCAGCATCCCGGCCACACCCCGCCTGTTGCTATGGTGATGTGACCTCTGACAACAGAAGCCCTGTATCGATGTGGCCTGTTGTATTTCTCCTGATTGGACATTGATCACTATTTTGTGACACATCACGATCAAATGATTCCTTGTGTGTCTGCTTCACATTAACAATCTCTTTGATTTATCAACATTCTGAGATCTGGAGGAGAAAAGTTCTGTCTCCCAGAGTGGTGATGGTACAAAACTACAAATGACACCAATAAGGTCTCAAACATTTCTCCTGAGAAGAAAAAATGCAATATCAGATGTGACTCCTCTGTATCTTTTCAAGAAAATCTCTGTGTCTCAAATTGTGCTTCTGTTTGTTACGATGGCAAACTCTGAAAACAGAGTCAGACATCTCAATATAAACACAAACATTTCTCAACAGAACCAGTTCAGTTTTACAGCTCTATACATGTCAACAATTCAAAGATCTCATTTGTGCTAAATGTAAAATATCTGTGTTTGATTATATGACAAAAACTAAATTAAAACAATGAACAATGACTTTAACATCCAAAATTATATGAAACCTATATAGCTATATAAAAATAAATAAATTATAAAATAACAAAGAAAGCAGCCAAAAATGTAACTAAAATTAATAAATAAAAGGTAAATAAAAATATAAAGTAATAAATTATATAAAAACTAAAACATCTGCTGGAGCATATTCGACATCACTTCACAATAGAGTGAAAAACTATCAGGAGAAATGTCTTAGTTTCATGAGGGTCCTGACAACTGAAATGAAGGTTTGGATTTAAACATCAAATCAAAAGGCCAACTGATCACTTCTGTAGAAGCACAGCTTCATATTTATATTTGATATTTTTGGATTAGATCTTTTTTAATGAAATTATTCATTTGTAAAAAGAAATATTTTTAGAAATTGTAAATTACTTTTTGGTTATTTTATTTTTCAGTAACTGATTTACTGTAAATCTAACACATTTATCAAGGCAGCAAACACAGACATGAAAAAGTTTTAGAAGAGCTGATGTGCTTTTGTCTCTTGCAGGATGAACACTCAGATCTCAGTCTGACAGAACAAGTGTGTGTGTTGGAGAGAGAGAGAAAGTCAGCGGGCGATCCGATCTTCACCTGGAGACCTGCATTAGATCCTTGCAATTGATACTGATACACACAAAATATTTTATTAATAAGTCATTTACAAATGCATTAAAAAGCAGTAATAACTGAGTCAATAACAAGGGATTCTAACCAAATACCTGCCAAATAATGAGCCATTTTAACTCACATGTTATAAATGCTTAATAAATGTTTTTATTCATTACTTGTTTGCAAAATAGGCTGTCAGACTGGAGACTGTAGGGTGTTATGTTGTTTTTTCTTATTATTGTATATTTCATTAATGATTCACATGAATCAACTATATAAAGGCACACTTTCATGGTTTGCTAACATTTATAAATATACAAAAAGAAATAAGTTTGGGGTTTTGAAGTTGTGAATGAATTCTTCACAGGCATCCACTTTTCTTTATGGGCTGTCAACACTTCTAAATGTATGATTCACATCAGAGATGTAGCCTTGTGAGCATTCTGTTTCTACTAAATCAATGTTTTCTGGGTTTGATAAACTATTGGAAAGAATCATTAATAAAACACCATACATTTACAACAACCTTTGTGCATTAAGTGTTAAAAAGTGATCAAAAGTTTGATGAATTTATCTTGGTAAGCAAGAAAAAATGGCTTTGGATAAGCATCATGATCTGAAGGCATTCTGGAGGACATCGTAAGACATTCTCAATCGGATCAGCTAAGCAACATTGTTTTAAAAGTGACGTAAGACATGAAATATACAATAATAAGAAAAACCAACATAACAACCCACAGTCTGCAGACTGACAGTCTATTTTACAAATAACAAGATAATAATGAATCTGCTTTTGAGTCAAATAAATAATGAATAAATACATTCAGAAGTGAGTGAAAAATGGCTCACTATTTGACAGGTATTTTGTTAGATCCCACTTTTTTCACGCAGTTATATCTGCTTTAGAATGCAGTGTAAAAGACTTATTAATCAATAATTAGCACATTTATAAATGCTTTATGAAGGGAACCTTAATGTAAAGTGTTACTTTTTTGATCATGTATAATGTTTGGTATAAAATTCACAGCATTTTGTCTCCAAACCATGAAAAAAGTAATTACTCTTATTTTGTTTAAAGATGGTTAGAAAGAAGAAAATGTGTGTGTGCAGAGTTATTAAAAAAGAAAGTAAAATAATTCAGTTCAACCTGTGGGAAACAATATCAGAAAAAGATTTAAAAAACAAACCATGAAGATCAAGGCTAGTTATCTACTTTAAGAATAAAACAACAAAAGAATTTGATTTCAGCGTACTGTGATGAATTCTCTCAGGTCATCTAATGGTTTTTTCATTATTTGACCTTTTAAATGATTCGCTTTGAATCCTCTCATCTGATTGGCTATTGACGTGCGCTCAACACCATTATGTCCATTAACACAAAGACACGTGCTGATGCATTTACTGTTTCACTCAAGACTGAAGAACGAGGAGACGTGACGTGAGCTACAGAAGTGTGCTTTATTAAGAGTCAAAGCATCTAGAGCTACAGAGAGAAACACGGCCGAGCTCAAACTATCTTACACATCAAAAGATCTTCAAGTAAACACTGATAATTCACTTTAACTCAACATCATCTGATCGATTTCTTTGTCAGCATCTGTAATGTTTCAATGCAAAGATTAGAAAAGGCATAAAAGGCTTTTAAAATGAAACCGCATGAGACATGAAGAAGCAAAGAATGGTACATCTGATTTTAACATGTGAGCTCACGTGAGTTTGGTCCGAACAGCCGTGAGCGTAAACGAGATGAAACAACCTGAAAAACATCTTTAATAAATCATCCATAAATTTCTTAAGCACATGTTACTCCAAACCTTTATTAAGTTCCATTTAAATCTTAAAACAATATTTCAAAGTGAACACGTCTGAAATTAAATACAATGTCTCAGAAGACTCATGTATAATATTTAATCCAACTTTCATAGTGCTTTTATTATGTTTTTTTGACAGTGTTCACTGAATTCTGTATTAAAAGATTCTCACGAGCTCCGCAGAAGTTAGAAACAACATGAATGTGAGTAAATCGAGATATTCTGGGAGACTCACTTTCATAAAATCATGACAACTGACATTATAACACAAATCTACATGTTTTGCATCCTCATCCACAAACAAACATTTGATGACCAGAAACGAAAACAACTGCGAAAACAGTTTCAAGGCAAATTTCTGGTCACAAATTGTTTTTCCATGAGTCAAGAATAAATCTCATAAAAGCGTCTGTGACTTTAACACATTAAAAATATAAAAGCATGAGGAAATATAGATATTTATACGGTACTCCTCATAAATCATCGAATCGCTTCCTCTCTCAGGGAAACATGTGAATGATTCTTTTGTGTATCCTCCATTGTTTTCCTGTTATATGTTATATGGCCTATAAAGTAACAGACGTCCTGTAGTGTAAAGAAGAGGATCATGGGAACATCGTGCGGATGTGAGACAGACAGCAGACAGACAGACGTGAATCTTACGTCCAGCTCACACTTCACCCCTGAATCAACACAAACACAACTGAAAATTTGAAGTGAATATTAAATGAAAATACTTCCGTTTGACACAATTAATGAAGCTGGAGTATTGTATTAGGTATTAGGGGACGATTCACATTTCGCCAACCAACCAATATAAGACAAGCTCAGTGAAGACGGAGGTACACATGATCACAGCATTAATAAATCGGATAGCAGAGTTTCAGTGTGTATAATCCATATATCCTTTGTTTAGACCTCCTCGTCTCGACGGCTAGCGTGGCCCACGGTTGCTTAGCAACGACAGACGCCAGGAGAGCTCAAACTCCTGGGCGCTTTGGAAAAAAGGGTTTGCGCGCTTACCGCACGGTTTTTAATGCAAAATGTGAATCGCCCCTTAGTATTCTAAACCACATTAAAACATGGTAATATTTGATCTCATTCATATGATTTAATCTCTATAAAATAAAGGCACAAATAATGATGAACTGATATTCATGTGCTACATATACACTTTGTAAAATGAGCTGTTTTTCTTTGTGAAATATTTGATTTTGGGGTAAAACGTTAGCTAGACATGAAAGATTTAGCATCAGTCACAGTCTCCATACATCTAAACACATCCTCAGGTTTTCTTCCCAGAACCAAACGTGCTGCTAATCATTTATTCAAAGCATTTTGATATTTGTCAATATTATGATGTAAACTTCAAAGTGACTCCTGGCACAGGGTACCTTGAATACAACATGTGACCCCCAGCAGCGGCCGGACCGCCCCGTCCTGAGATGAGATTAACATCACGTTTACTGAAGCTAAACTAACAGAGCAGACTCTCTAGATATCAGGAATGGAAACAAATGTTTTTTTTGCTTTCATTTGAACGAGACACGATTGCACACCCGTGTCCTGTGGCGGCTTGCATTTGCACAAAAGGTTTAAAGCGTTCGCTCTGAGCCGGTGCTGATGTCACACCGTCACAAAACACACTTCTGTGTTTGTGTTCTCAAAAATGACGAAGACGCTGGAGAGGCTCCACAAACCATGACATCATTGAGTCTGATGCCCTGAGAGATTAAAAGAAGATTTGTGGAGCATCAAGTTCATTGTCCTCATGCATTTATAACACACGCACACACATCCCAGAACATCCCAGAAACTGTTTTAACGTTCTTCTTTCTGCATGTCTGAAAGTTAATCTTGACCTCCTGTACTCAATTACATTTGACTTCCCGGTCCTGACAATCGCTGCTATTTCGGGGCTGAGACTGAAGCCCAGAGGGCATCTGGAGATGGTTCTGCGCTCGCACGGCCTCGTGTGTTTTTTACAGAGTCACAACGCAAATGTACAGACCTGAATAACTGACAGTCTTCTCTACGACTCACTACAGACGAACTCGACACAGAGAGAAGTAAATAATAATGCCCAAGACACTTTCTCTTCAGTTATTACTTATTTTTCTCTTGGGAACGACCATGTTCAATGCGAAAAAATTTCTTGGTATGTTTGTCTTGTTTTACAGTACAAATGTCAGCATTTTTGATGAGCAAAATGACCAAAGAAAACAAGTCTTGTTTTTAAACAATTTTCAGTGAATTTGAGCAAAGCAAAAAAAATCTGCAAATGGGTTCAAATATTAATCTTGAATTAAGTGACTATGAAAAAGCTAAACCTTAATTCAAGATTTTTTCCTTAGCCCATTGGCAGATTATTTTGCTTGTTTTAAGCACATATTCACTGAAATTTCATTTTTTTTGTGTAAAAACAAGACTTGTTTTCATAGGTCATCTTGCTCATCAAGAAAATGGGTCTTGATTCAAGAAACTTTAGACATTAGTGTTGGAAAAAATGTCATTTTGCAGTGTTTTAACATTGATGAATTGAATGTGTTCCTCTGGTTACATATGGCACTTAAACCCAAACGCCGGGCAGAGGTTCTGACCTCACATCCTCATCTTATGTTGACTCTGTGAGATATGAGACAATCTTAAATAAAACTACAATAAAGATCATGAAGGAAAATGAACTTTGCGTCAAATACTGTTGTGTTGTGTGCTTTAGGAATATCTGTGTGCTTTGTGGATGTGCTGATTTAGGTTTTTATCCAAATGAAAAGCTTTTGTGTGATTAAATGCAAGTTTATAAAAGGACACGATTCATTTGGCACTTTTAAAACCATTGAGATTTGACCTGGCAGAAAACACATCTACAGTGTTCAGTTTCTTGAAATATAATCCACACTTTCAAATTTTGCTGTAGTTTTGCAGCAGGTTTTCCAGTAATTTACTGTAGATTTCATTTACAACTTTGTTTCAAACAAAAACTTATCCTGTTCTCATATTTTCTTTCATTAAATAAGACATATTGTCTTAGGTTACTTTTCTTTTTATGTAAATGTATCGTAATTTATAAAGTTTTCAATATTTTTTACAAGAAAACAAGACAAAAATGATCAGGAAAAATGTCATTTTTTGCAATGTGATGCCAGCAATGAGATCAGTCTATTCTTGTTCATTTTGAATGTCAAAAGCCAAAGTGTTTTACTTTAATCAAAAGTAAAAAACAGTACTAATAGGATTTATATTAATATATTATATTAATAATATGAATCAAATCTACAGTAAGTTACTGGCAAAACTATTGCAAAATTACAGCAAAGTTTTACAGTGCACTGGAGAGTTTCATTTCCTATTACAAAAAAATCTGTTTCATGTGAAAATGTAAAACAGTTTCACATGTGATACCATGGAAAGTTAAATGCATCGAGACAAAAATGTTAAATATGTGATCATGTGTGTTCTCTGTAAGTGCCTTGAGAAAGATGCATCATCAGGATTTAGAAAAAAAAGTTATTAAGATGAAAATAAGAAAATAATGTTTTAGAGAGATAATCATGTGAAGAGAGATGAAAATAACCAAAGAGTTCAATATCAGCCTGTGGTAACAGCGATGATATGTGTCGATGTACATACAGAGAACTAGAAAAACAAAGTGAAAGAATCTCTTGTGGCCTAAACCTGACGTGAGGGGATCATCACAACGTAAAGACACTGTGTGTTATAAACATGTAAAGCGTGAAACAATATTAAATTGGTAAGATTTGTCCTGAAAACAAGTGAAAATGCAGATCGTATGATTTAAAACTCATTTCAGATGGATGTGGAGAATCTGTCTTCAAATTTGGATTTGTTGATAGACCTCTTCATAAAACTTTCCTTTTTTAATCCAAACATCAAATTCCATCTTCATAATCTTTCTTTAAAATACACTCAGAGTTGTTCTCGTACGGATTCATTCTCCTGCTTCACTCTTCTATGTTGACTTTAGAAGCAGAAGGTTTGGCTGTAACTCATGATGATGATGTGAGAGATGACATGAAGTGTTTAGAGCTCATGGTATCACTGAAGTGAGAGGTCATTCAAACGTCTCTCTTCTCCTGTGTTGCATCACTTCTGTTCATCTGGCAGTTTCAGCAGCTCTTCATCTTCATCATCCTCACGCTCGGTCAAGATCAGACCGCTCACGGGATCGCGTGCCACACATCCAATATCTCGCTGTGGATTGTCGCTTTAACACAAAGGCTTCTGGGAACCCGTCAGACAGCACGCTTCTTTCTGAATACTGGAATGGAGAGGATGCGCACGGGCCATTTTCCTCAGAAGTTCAAGTATTATCTTGGCTAAAATAAATAAATAGAAATCACGAAAAATTAGCAAATCTACCGCTCTAATCTACACTTTTGCAACTCTACTTGTGGATGCAGATGCGTTTTCCATCGTTCAGTCTTTCTTTAACAGATGGATAAACATTCTCTCTTCTACTCTCAACTTCAGTGTTCATTATACGCGGAGCTACAGTGTACAGTAAGAGTTCTTTTTTGTCATTTTTAAATATATATATATATATTTAGATATTTTGCTTTTTTTTTTAAAAGCGTATAGTCCTTTGGTCCCTATTTCCTAAGGAATGATGCATGTTGTTATTCCTGGATTCCTCCAGTCAGCAGGTGTGTAGAGGCACAAAAACCAAAATGGCAGCAGGCTGGCGTGTGTGCGCGTGTGTGTAAAGATATCAATTTATTTCTCATGAAGAGTTCAAAATACTTTTCCATCTGTTTTGTATGTATATGAGCATGTGTGTGTGTAATTTGTTTCTGCATGCTCTGAGCATAATGTGTTCATAAAGGACTTATTTTTTCATTTTCTCAACAAAAAAAACAGCAGCAAAAAAGTCGTTCTCTGCCAAATTCATCCTGCAAATGCCGAAGCAGAAAATGGGGAGAAAGAAAAAAGTTGGCAGAAAAAAATCTTTGTGTTCCTCTTTTCCAGCCCTCAGAGATTTGGAGCGCTCGCCTCTCGTGATATGTAGAAGAGCTAAAGTCTTTGATACTGCACTTGCTGATATAAGGTGTTGACGTCCCTCGTCCTGACAGAGACAAAGAGAGAAACAGAAGAGAGATGAAGGAGAAACAAGAGAAAACAGACAATGAAGACGGTCTGAAGATATCAAAAACTTTAAACGCTGACGACAATCCTGATGAACTCTCTATACCCAACTGTGAAAAGAAAAACTGATTCTGACTCACAAAAACATGTTGTTTATGGAAAACTTCAATTGTTTTGTGGGATTGTGCAGAATTTCAAGTGAGCACAGTCAAACTAAATTTAGTCGGTACAACAAATACTATCATAAAGAATAAATGCTTTGCAATTTAAATCATTCGTCAGTGTTTTTTTATTTAAATCATGAGGATGACATTTTTTTAAATGACACAATTGAGAATATTTTGCAAAGAGCTTTCATGAAAATAATGCTTAAAAGCAAAATATTTTATGTATTATAATAAGAACTACAAATCCATGGAAAATATATGAAGAGTTTGGTTTCAAAATTATACTTTTAACATTTTCAAAAAATCATGTTTTTATTGTGTTAGTTAGTTCGTTTTGTTATTGTGGCTTAAATCAAAAGAAACCAATTGCAGTTTGATTGATATTCATTGGAATGCACAATAAAAACATGATTTTTGAAACATTTTTAAAACAGAGGTATCTCATTTGGGAACCAAACTCTTCATATGATTTGGGGATGAAATATGAACATGTTCTTCACTCTCTTTCTGAGATTCATTCAATTGTTCCTCCACTTCACTTTCTTATTTATCTTCGCCTAAATACTCCCAAAAATAAACCCCAACATTTTAATAAACCCCCAAAAAAACAGGAAAAGATTAAACTCTCAGTTTATAACTGTTCAAGGTAAAGTCAACTTTTAGATTTACATCAAAACACCCAAGTCACTTTTTCCAAATAAGATCTGTTGTGATTTGTCAAATACTTCAACTCTTCCTCGACTTATTCAATGTTACACGCTGCGGTTTATTGTCATGTAAAGTATTTGTTCAGTGTACATAACTGATGACCGTCCTCAAAAACAGAAAACAATCCTAATGTTTGTGATGTCTGGAGAGAGGCTGATGCTCCTGTCAAGAACAAGATTTTTTTTAAGATTACAAAAGAAATCCTGTCTGCAAACTTGTACATTTAAAAGCCTTGTGAACATCTCCAAAAGCACACAACAAAGCAAACACACAGCTGAAATAAAGAAAGAAACACATCGATCCAACACACACGCACAACATCTGACGGTACAATAGCCAAAGGGTCAAAGGTCACCCATGGAAATCAGAACCACGAAGAGCAGCTATCAGAAAAACACCATATAGAGATGATGTCACGTCATGCCACTGTCACAAACCGCCGACAGAAGGACTTACAGTAATGGAAAGAGATTCTCCTGACGGTACATTAGAACGCCTGAGCCGTCCTGACCAACTACTGTACAAACAAACACAAGAATCCATGGCAGTTTCCTCTTCACAAGCTTTTGATTGATGTGAATTTTCAGTTTAACTATTAAAAGATGAAAGTAGGGGAGGATACTGAACACACACACAGAGAAGGTTCTGTTCTCTCTTCTCTACGTTACTGTTCGTTCAGTTTCTCTGAACTCAGCTCTCCTGACTAAACTTCAGCATGTCCTTAATAATTCATCACAAATTCATGAAGTTTAATGGAATCTTTACTCTTCATAGCGCTTCATAACACATTTAACTGGTGACGCCGATGATATAGTCATTTGGAACAGTTCTGTCTGGTTCTGTTTGACCCATACAATGTATTTTTGTCTTTTATTAAAAATGTTCCTGTACTACTGAAGACTGGTTTTGTGATCCAGGGTCAAGTATAACATACTGTATATGAATAAACCCCGCACAGCTTGGGTCATCACCTGTGTCTAAATTCTCCCCCTGTATGTCTCCTATCTAGTGCACTATATCGGGTGTCCGCCATTTTGTAGTGTTATCCGAATTCTGAGTCTACAACTCACTTTCATTACTTTTACCCACAAAGCATTCTGATTTTGAGGGTACATCCGATGTACACTCGCTCAATCATATTTCCCACTATACAGTGCAAATCAACCGTCTGATGAGAACCAGCTGGAGGAGAGTGACCATTAATGCCACGAATGTACGTTTATACACGTGTGTTTGTCCTTGTTGATGGTTATTTTCCACTTTTAGAGAATAAACTAATTCAATTAATGTTATATATAGCAGTGTTTTATTTGATTTAAAACATAATAAATTTAATAGTTAATAAATGTGGCAATCATTTGTTTTGTTCTCTTTATTAAAAACTAATACAATAAACGTGACAAATAATGCACAATTGAACTTTACCATTTTATAAAACAATCCATAAAGCCACACAGGCATAATATAAGCGTTATGACGAATGTCTGCGACAGAACTGTCAGAATTTCATTTTTGTTCCCTTCTTCCCCATATAGTGGACTATTAAGCATTCGCTTTACAGGGAGTAGTGAATGAGTGAACAAGTGAGCGAAATCAGACGCAGTTCTTGTATCAGATCAATACAGGTGAAGCTGGGGAAGGAGGAGGGTTTCAACAGACACAGCTCTTTGCGGCATGCGCAGCTGACGATAAAAATATTTCATCTTCTTGTGAACGGCAGCGGCAGTCACATCGGCTTAAAGGCGGCAATTCTACCGCTCACCGTGTACCGTGTGAATCCTCACGATGAATGTATGATAGTGTCTCTGACCTGTAAGGGGCGTGCCAGCCGTTCACTCAGCATCAATACGGGCGGTTGGCATCTTTCGGCCTCTTCAGTTGAACCTTCAGCCTCTTCATGCCGATCTGAAAACCGTTCATTGCCTGAATCGCTGCCTGAGCACTCGACGGGTTATCAAAGCTTACGAAACCTGACAGAGAGATGGAGAGAGACAGTGAACAGGATCAGTTATTGCTTCTGCAGTCATTACAAACAACTCAAATTTGACAGTTTTTACATTTTGAAGAGAATGTGAGCAATAACTGATAATGTAAGGCTTGTTTACATCAATACACTGTAAAAAAAATTGAGCCAACGTAAAAACATTTGTGTTGACTCAACGTATATTATTTAATTCTTCAAAGTAATGATACTTTGTTTAGCCAACATAAATTAGTTTTTTTATGTAATGCTGATAGTCTTTTTTAAAATTTTTATTATAAAGATATTATTGTCACACCAATTATTGTTGTTCAGGCAATTCATATATTTCTGATGTGTGGATGAAAAATTGTAAATTGGCTAAATGGAATGTTCCAAGTACTCTTTTAGTAGTGTTAAATATAAAAATAAACAAAATAAACACTTTTACTACAATTGTAAATGTTTTCTGGCTCAAACAGACCCAAACTTTGATCAAATAACTGTTTAAACAGATTGTGTTGAGTGTTTATAAACTGGCTTTGCAGAACATACCAATCTCAACCGTAGTAACAATAAAATACCATCATTCATTAAAATAACTCTAAACTCAACAGATGACAAACAGAAATAACAATATTAAAGCATAAAATAAGCCAGCATGAACTACAACACTCATATTTAAAATAAAATAAAATAAAAACACAGAATTGAACATGTTGCAATGCATCTTGTGAACTTTCGAACTCTTGCAATATTGCTTGTTCAGAATACACTGTTTTGTAAATTCAATTTACTTATTTATCTTTGTATGGAGAACATTTTGCAAGTTGGATTTTTTACAGTGTAACAGCAGTGATGCGTAACCCAATGACCTTTAACCTCTGATCATGTGTGGCACTGTGTCGAGAAGAGGCTCAGTGTAAATTCGTGCCAGTGGTCTGTCAGAGAGATAAGAGCTGATTCTCGCCAACCGATTTCACCCAATTGAATTCTGGGAGCAGAGGCTGAGCTTTTGTCAGACACAGATAAGACAGACAAGAGTCTTTACAAACTCCTTTCAACAAACGAAGAAGACACGTTCAGACAGCACAATTCATCTGAAATCTCTCCCTGTCTCGCTCTCTCTTTCCATCCTACAGCACTCTTCATCACATTTCACACGTACAGTCATTCACTTAAAATATAAAAAAAATGCAAGGGTGATTCTCACCAAACCACTGAAACATCGTGGCACTAAAGATTTTAATTATAAAACATACAATTTGGTAGCAAAATAAATGGTCATAATAAAGAGAATTGTGTTCTCTGACTTGGACAAAACATCACTTTGAAATAGGAATGAATTATTTATGTCTTTTATTGCTTTTTCTGCTGACATTCTCATAACCGTAAGTCTGGTTTCTCCCAAGGTCTTTTCTCCATTTATTTATCATTATGCGATTGTGTCTAATCATTCCGATTGTGTCAAATAATTCCAATTGTGTCAAATAATTGTGATTGTGTCAAATAATTCCAATTGTGTCTAATAATTGCGATTGTGTCAAATAATTCAGATTGTGTCAAATAATTGCGATTGTTTCAAATAATTCAGATTGTGTCAAATAATTGTGATTGTGTTAAATAATTGTGATTGTGTTAAATAATTCAGATTGTGTCAAATAATTCCAATTGTGTCTAATAATTCAGATTGTGTCAAATAATTCCGATTGTGTCAAATAATTGCGATTGTGTCAAATAATTGCGATTGTGTCAAATAATTCAGATTGTGTCAAATAATTCAGATTGTGTCAAATAATTCAGATTGTGTCAAATAATTCCAATTGTGTCAAATAATTGCGATTGTGTCAAATAATTCAGATTGTGTAAAATAATTCAGATTGTGTCAAATAATTCAGATTGTGTCAAATAATTCAGATTGTGTCAAATAATTCAGATTGTGTCAAATAATTCAGATTGTGTAAAATAATTCAGATTGTGTAAAATAATTGTGATTATACCAGATAATTGCGATTGTGTCTAATAATTGCGATTGTGTGAAATAATTGCAATTGTGTCAAATAATTCAGATTGTGTCAAATAATTCAGATTGTGTCAAATAATTGTGATTGTGTCAAATAATTCAGATTGTGTCAAATAATTCAGATTGTGTCAAATAATTCAGATTGTGTCAAATAATTCAGATTGTGTCTAATAATTGTGATTATACCAGATAATTGCGATTGTGTCTAATAATTGCGATTGTGTGAAATAATTGCAATTGTGTCAAATAATTCTGATTGTGTCTAATAATTGTGATTATACCAGATAATTGCGATTGTGTCTAATAATTGCGATTGTGTCTAATAATTGCGATTGTGTCAAATAATTCCAATTGTGTCAAATAATTGCGATTGTGTCAAATAATTCAGATTGTGTCAAATAATTCAGATTGTGTCTAATAATTCAGATTGTGTCAAATAATTGTGATTGTGTCAAATAATTCAGATTGTGTCAAATAATTCAGATTGTGTAAAATAATTCAGATTGTGTAAAATAATTGTGATTATACCAGATAATTGCGATTGTGTCTAATAATTGCGATTGTGTGAAATAATTGCAATTGTGTCAAATAATTCAGATTGTGTCAAATAATTCAGATTGTGTCAAATAATTGTGATTGTGTCAAATAATTCAGATTGTGTCAAATAATTCAGATTGTGTCAAATAATTCAGATTGTGTCAAATAATTCAGATTGTGTCAAATAATTCAGATTGTGTCTAATAATTGTGATTATACCAGATAATTGCGATTGTGTCTAATAATTGCGATTGTGTGAAATAATTGCAATTGTGTCAAATAATTCTGATTGTGTCTAATAATTGTGATTATACCAGATAATTGCGATTGTGTCTAATAATTGCGATTGTGTCTAATAATTGCGATTGTGTCAAATAATTCCAATTGTGTCTAATAATTGCGATTGTGTCAAATAATTCAGATTGTGTCAAATAATTGTGATTGTGTCAAATAATTGTGATTGTGTCAAATAATTGCGATTGTGTCTAATAATTGTGATTATACCAGATAATTGCGATTGTGTCTAATAATTGTGATTATACCAGATAATTCCGACTGTGTCTAATAATTGTGATTATACCAGATAATTCCGACTGTGTCTAATAATTGTGATTATACCAGATAATTCCGACTGTGTCTAATAATTGTGATTATACCAGATAATTCCGACTGTGTCTAATAATTGTGATTATACCAGATAATTCCGACTGTGTCTAATAATTGTGATTATACCAGATAATTCCGACTGTGTCTAATAATTGTGATTATACCAGATAATTGCGATTGTGTCTAATAATTGTGATTGTGTCAAATAATTGCGATTGTGTCTAATAATTGTGATTATACCAGATAATTGCGATTGTGTCTAATAATTGTGATTATACCAGATAATTCCGACTGTGTCTAATAATTGTGATTATACCAGATAATTGTGATTGTGTCAAATAATTGTGATTGTGTCAAATAATTGCGATTGTGTCTAATAATTGTGATTATACCAGATAATTGCGATTGTGTCTAATAATTGTGATTATACCAGATAATTCCGACTGTGTCTAATAATTGTGATTATACCAGATAATTCCGACTGTGTCTAATAATTGTGATTATACCAGATAATTCCGACTGTGTCTAATAATTGTGATTATACCAGATAATTCCGACTGTGTCTAATAATTGTGATTATACCAGATAATTCCGACTGTGTCTAATAATTGTGATTATACCAGATAATTCCGACTGTGTCTAATAATTGTGATTATACCAGATAATTCCGACTGTGTCTAATAATTGTGATTATACCAGATAATTGCGATTGTGTCTAATAATTGTGATTATACCAGATAATTGCGACTGTGTCTAATAATTGTGATTATACCAGATAATTCCGACTGTGTCTAATAATTGTGATTGTGTCTAATAATTGCGATGAGACTATTATTTAATAATTATGACAGCCCTAAAACTGTCAGTTCAAGTTCACATCAACATCCTTGAGATCACAGACGAGAAAGTATGTAAAAGAGGAATCTTCAGAGAAACACATGATTTCACTTCCTTCCTGAATGCTGTTCATATCTGATTTTACTGCACACATGACACAAACCTCACACTTGTCTTTGTCAGTGAAGATGCAGGAAGATGTTTATGAGAACTCCATAATAATCTGAATAAAAACACTTCAGGGATCACACCGCTGTAAGGCGTTCAGATCCAGAGCTGTGAGAAGATCAAGTGAATGTGTCTGCGCGCTCGCTCGAGCGGGACGTCTCTCTCTCCCAGCATTAATCGTCACTTGATTAATGGAGACGCGGGAAATAAAGGTTCGAGATGAACTAATTGTGCGGAGTGAAGTGGGGCGTGATAAGATTTGAAAAGCTCGACACCCAGGAGACCTCGCTCAAGCGTTTGAAGAGCATTGTGGGTACTAACCAAAACACTTGCTCTGATTGGTGGCCCGGTCCACAAAGACTTTGGCGGAAATGACGTTGCCAAAAGGCAGAAACATCTGCATGAGCTCAGCGTCGCCAAACTCCTGCGGCAGGTGGTAAATAAACAGATTACAGCCCTCCGGTCCTGCAGCAGGAACAACACAAACACACACAAATCAAGTCACACAAACAGATTTCACACAGACGCATGCAAATGTGTTCTGATGCCACCCGTGATCTTCTGAAAGACTCAGACATTGTCGTCCTTGTTAAAAGATGTTTGATGAAAGATGATTGAAGGAACTTCTGAGGTGTGACTCATGAGAAGACCAACACACAACAAACCAAATGTGGGACAGGTAATCCGTCTGTGTGGGACAATGTGGGACAATATTAAGCGAAACTGTGATATAATAACAGAACTAAAACATTTTTATATCATTTTTTAGCTTATAGAAATAATTTGTTACTTAGTCCATTCCAACTTCAGCATAATAAAGGCATAGATAAAATGTTATATAACATTTCAATGAAAGGATCACTGTCTCTGAGCAGATCAGACGTGGAGTTATCATGTTGTAATGTTCACTTTGAAGATCTTCTCAAAAAGAGAAAACTAAACGAATAAAGAACTAACAAATGATGAAAAAGAGTTTCTCTTTTAAAATGTATTGTTGTTAAATAATGCATTTCATGATTTGCAAATAATTTTTATTTTAATACGCTAACCACACCATATAGGCTAAACACTACTGACAGACGTTTCAGCCTCTTGATGACTGAAATCACCGCCTCCTTCTCATATTTTGGAGAAAAGGCTTAAAACTGCTGCTTTTGACACTGCGCTGTTAAATACTTTAATGAACAAAGGTGCATCTTATGTGTGTTTCAGGTTAAAGAACGTGTTTCTTAATGTGACAACTAAAAACCAACAGACTGATGAAAATGCAGAAGATTTTCTTAAGTTGGTCACACTATTCTCCAGTCTCTCTCTCTCTCCCTCTTTCTTTGTTTCTCTCTTTCTTTTTTGTCTGCCTTTCTATCTCTCTGGGTCTGTCTGTCCGTGTCTGTCTGTCGTTTTATTTCTCTCAGTATGTTGATTTATTTATCTGTCTCTCTGTCTGTCTCAGTCTCTCTCTCTTTTTGTCTGTATGAACCTATGTCTGTCTGTCTTTATGTCTCTCTTTGTCTGTCTGTCTGTATGTCTCTCTTTGTCTGTCTGTCTATCTATCTGTATCTCTCTCTTTGTCTGTCTGTCTGTATGTCTCTCTTTGTCTGTCTGTCTATCTATCTGTATCTCTCTCTTTGTCTGTCTGTCTGTCTGTATGTCGCTCTTTGTCTGTCTGTCTGTATGTCTCTCTTTGTCTGTCTGTCTGTATGTCTCTCTTTGTCTGTCTGTCTGTATGTCTCTCTTTGTCTGTCTGTCTATCTATCTGTATCTCTCTCTTTGTCTGTCTGTCTGTATGTCTCTCTTTGTCTGTCTGTCTATCTATCTGTATCTCTCTCTTTGTCTGTCTGTCTGTATGTCTCTCTTTGTCTGTCTGTCTATCTATCTGTATCTCTCTCTTTGTCTGTCTGTCTGTATGTCTCTCTTTGTCTGTCTGTCTGTATGTCTCTCTTTGTCTGTCTGTCTGTATGTCTCTCTTTGTCTGTCTGTCTGTATGTCTCTCTTTGTCTGTCTGTCTGTCTATCTCTATCTCTCTCTTTGTCTGTCTGTATCTCTCTCTTTGTCTGTCTGTATCTCTCTCTTTGTCTGTCTGTATCTCTCTCTTTGTCTGTCTGTCTGTATATCTGAATCTCTCTCTTTTTGTCAGTATGAACCTATGTCTGTCTGTCTGTATGTCTCTCTTTGTCTGTCTCTCTGTCTGTCTGTCTGTATCTCTCTCTTTGTCTGTCTGTCTGTATATCTCTCTTTGTCTGTCTCTCTCTCTCTCTCTCTCTCTCTCTCTCTCTTTCAGTTTCTCTCTCTTTTTGTCAGTATGAACCTATGTGAGTCTGTCTGTTTGTCTGTCTCTCAGTCCCTATATCTTTCAGACTGGCTATCTTTTTGTCAGTATGAACCTATGTGTGTCTCTCTGTGTGACTGTCTGTCTGTCAATTTGTCTGTCTGTCTGTCTGTCAATTTGTCTGTCTGTCTCTGTCTCTTACAGTCTGTCTCTCTTTTTGTCCGTATGAACCTATGTGTCTGTCTGTCTGTCGGTTGTCAGGTGTTTTATATCAGAGGGGTGTGGTCTCACTCACCTTCTCTCTGTTGCTGGGTGATGATGGCTGGTTGCTGGGGAAACGCTTGGCTAATGGGTGCATACGCGGCAGGATACGCTGCTGTGACCACGAGAGAGAATTCACGTTCATATTTCAGCGTAACAAAGAATTCAATGTTTGACAAACTATAACCCACAATGCAATGCACCTGACCATTCATCAGACTTTGATTCATATTTCTCTAGATTTTGTATTAAACTTAACTGCAAAATGTAAAACACAGTAAATAACTCTATTTTATTAAATAATTAAATATAGTATGTGTGTGTGTGATGAATCGTCGCCTTGGAATTATAACGTTGGTGTATCTACATTCTGAGCTTCAAAGTTTTTGCAATACATTCGACTCTGTGGATAAAACTATAAAAAAAACATGTAGCTTGTCACAGAATAAGAATATGTTACAGTTTTTCTCGATTGGTTTGGCTCATTTCTTGAAACCGAGATGACATTCTCAAAATAACATGGACAAATCTCCAAACCACCTTGCAATTGTTCACAACAGAATGTCATTTTTCATTGGTTTTATCAAATTGCAAATGCTTTAGTACATGTCTCAAGGGACTCTGTGCTTTTTTTCAAATGATTATGTACAAGTAGCTACAGTTAGCACAATGAGCCCACATTTAGCACATTTTCCAAATAAATAGATCTTGCTGATCTAAACTGATTAGTTGATTTTTCAGTGAAATGGTTACTCTCTCCAAAACATATCAGCATGGTTTCATTGTGTAAGTCATCATATGCACAATTGTCTGTTCAACTGTCAAAATTAGTCAAAGATATAATACCATGAAAGAATTTCTTGGAACATTTGATAAATTTATGACAGTACTTGACAATCAATCAGGTGAAATTAGAACTAACGAAGGAGCAGTTTCCCACATCTCAGATGACCAATCAAACAGATTTACAGGGTACCATTTGAGAGAAACTCTGACAGAGTGAAAGAGCTGCGGTACCAGTATGTGCATGTAAGTCAACTACTGGTTGTCTATCATTGTAACACTATTACAGTAAGACATGGTTACCACTTTTTTTTGTTTTGCTTTATCCTTTTTACCTTCAGAATCCAGCTTTGTGTGACTAGAGCATTTTGCCTAGAAATTGTCTTCAGTTTTTCACTCCCTCTTTTTACAGTACTTTAGATCCTCCCTGCAGTATCTGTCTCTACTTGACTGATTAGATTTATTTTTATTCTATTGTAGAGAATAATGGCATTAGAAGGCAACGAAACCTCTCACATCCTAGTGTTCGTTGATGAAGCTGGCTTCAACCTGGCCAAAGGTCGAAGGCGTGGCCGTAACATCATTGGCCACCGAGCCACTGTGGATGTCCCAGGCCAGCGAGGAGCAAATATAACAATGTGTGCCGCTATATCAGAAAGAGGTGTGGCCACACACATTCCCAGTTTAGGGCCCTACAATACACAAAAGCTCCTCAATTTTTTGGACCACCTTTATACTGATCTGATCCCGGAAAATGAGAGAGGTGAAGAAGGACCTCAGCTACCACATTATGTCATTGTGTGGGATAATGTGAACTTCCACCGTGGCCCACGCATCAGAACCTGGTTCACCACCCATCCCCGGATGCTAATGGAGTTTCTTCCACCTTACTCTCCTTTCCTAAATCCAATTGAGGAGTTTTTTTCAGCTTGGAGGTGGAGGGTGTATGAGCATCAGGCTCAAGACCAGAGGGCCCTGCTGCATGCAATGGATGCTGCATGTGAGGACATCACAGGGGATCAATGTAGGGGATGGTTGAGACATTCACGCCGTTTCTTCCCTCGCTGCATCGCAAGAGAAAATATCCGTTGCGATGTGGATGAGAATTTATGGCCTAACAGAGAGCAGCGCGTCGATGGCCAGGAGGATGAGGATGGTGGCCAGGAAAGAGAGGGTGACAATGGCGACCACTGAAAATATTACTGTACTATAGTTCTGAAACTTTATTTACAGTATGGTAGGCTAGAGTTTTTTTTGTTTTTTGTTTGTGTTTATAACTGTTCACATTTACAGAATCCTGTATATGTTTTCTTTTCACAGTATGTTCTCTAATGTTAACATTTCTTTGTACGAATAAAAATGTTTACAGTTTCCTTGAGTATGAGTCGTTTATTGGAGGCTGATTTTACTGTAAAATCTTTTAGTTTTATTCATAGTGGTATTCTGTTGCTAGACCTGTGCCTCGGTGACAAAACGTCTAAGCATTTTGACTTGCAGTGCTTAAACAATGCCAAAGGTATAATGCATTTTGGGGGCATTGACTATTTATATGAGAAGGATATTTAGTTTTGACACATGGATAAACTGTTTTGGGAGAGATATGAGCTTTTGCAGGGGATCCATGGTGTTGTGCTAAACCATCCAGGTTATTTTGACAAAAGCACTAAATGAATGCACATGTGCCAAGGCAATTGAGAAGGATCTGTGCTATTTTGACTGTACTGACC
>CM056461.1:862325-867325 GCA_029783895.1 Triplophysa bombifrons
GCATTAATGAACAAATATAACGGATTTTGCGAAGTCAAAACCAGCCAGTATTTTTACAACATAGCCTAAGTGCAATACAATAGACACGGGATGTTAATTTTTAAGTAATATGATGAACAAAAAAATGTGAGTTTACAAAAAATGTAGTTCCCTTTCTGTCGGTCTCTCGACGTTGTGTCGAGAACGACAGATGGGGTTCGCCCTTGAGAACCAATCAACTCTGACTACTATAGAAAAGGCCAATGAAATTTGGCGAATGAAATTTGCATGCCGGGCTCCGCCCCCGGATATCCGGTATAAAAGGAAGCCGGCGTGCATCATTCACTTACCTTTTGTTCTTCAGAGCGTTCGCTCATGACTACAAACAGAACGAATTCAATGAATTCTTCTTCTGCTGGATCTATGACGTGTTGCAGCGGATCGTCCCTACCTGCAGCGACCTTCCCCTGGGCGTCTCGGCGGTTCCGGAGGTGTTAGAGATTTTTTCTAAAAAGTCCTTTTCAGGACTGACTGAGCATTCTCCAGCGCGGCAAGTCCCGCTGTTCTCTTGGGTGCGGCACCCTCATCGAGGAGGGGGATGGAGACGATCGCTGCGTTAGGCGTCTGGGCGTCCAGCACGCTGAAGCAGCGTTCGTTGACACATCTGCCCGCACTGCGGGCAGATTGTCATTCAGAAATTGCGGTCACGGGTGGCTGTCTTCCTACGGGAACCAGCCACCATTTCGTCTGCTACCTGGGCTGTGACATCTGTGGCTACGGCCCCGATGACCACCCACGTTAGCAGCGTTAGTGATATGGGGAACTCTGCGAACGTAAACCCGCCAGCCAAGTGCTCACGGGCCTGTGCCGCGGGCGGCTACCTCCTGGGGGGAGTCGGCCACGCCTACCGTCCAAAGCGTGTAGGACTTCGGCATCACTGGTGTCGAGGCCTTGCACTGCCACGGGCCAGGCTGCCTCCTCTCTACGCCATGGCCATCCTGCAGGTCCGCCAGGCCGAGCGTGGAGAGAGCTCAACGAGGGTAAGGCCGACCCGGGTATAATGCAGGATCTCCGTGCCGCCACTGACAGCGCTCTACGGGCGACTAAGGTGGCGGCGCGGGCCCTGGGTCGGACGATGTCCACGGTAGAGGTCCAGGAGAGACACCCCCGGCTATACCTTGTGCAGAAGAGTGACACCAAGGAAGTCCGCTTTCTTGATGCACTCATCTCGCAGGGTGGGTTGTTGGTAACACCGTCGAGGACTGCGCTCAGCAGTTTTTGACGGTGAAGCAGACAGTGGCAATTAGCCTCACGTCGCGACTCGGCCGCCTACGGGCCTCCGAGATCTCACGTGATGTCTGCTTCCCTGCAACCCAGGACCCCTTCGACATCGGCTTCGGTTCCTGTGCCCCCACAGGCGGCACCCCGGAAGCAGAGGTCGAGGGGGAAACCTCCACCCCGTCAGCAACCTTCTCTCGAGAAGGGACACTGACGGGAAGACCCAGGGGAGAAAAACATCGGGCCCGAACCTTCACAGCCACGGCTCTGATCGGTCGGTACGGGACGACTCCTGCCTCGTCACCAAAGTCGGGCCCTTTTCAGGGCTTGGCGTCCACTACTCGCAGAGTTTTCTGTTCTCCCCGGGTCAACCAAGAGAGGGGCAAGCTCTCCCCAGTGCAGAGCATCCTCTTTCTCGGTATGGAACTCAACTCTGTCACCATGTTGGCGCACCTGTCCGCAGTATGCGGCCAACCAGTGTTGAACTGTCTGAAATGAACATTTTAGGCAGACAGCGGTCCCCCTGAAATAATTCAGAGGCTCCTGGGACATGGCGTCCTCGCGGGTTAATACCCCTCGGGTTGATGCACATGAGACCGCTCCAACACTGGTTTCAGAGTCGAGTTCCGAGGAGAGCGTGGCACACGGTGATGACGCCCTGCTTCCGACACACCATAACCCCTAGTCTTCTATGACTTTTTCGACGGACTCAGGTCCCTCTGGGCAGGTTATGAGACAGGTCGTGGTGACGACTGACGTCTCCCTGCAGGGGTGCGGTGCAGTGTGCAACGGGCACGTAGGCGGGGCGTTGGACGAACCCCCGCCTGCGCTGGCATATCAATTGCCAAGAGTTGTGGGCTGTGCTACTTGCACTGAGCAGGCTATGGCCTCTCGTGCGAGACAAGCACGTGCTGGTCCGAGGACAGCACTATAGCTGTAGCGTACACAGATCGTCAGGGTGGCGTTCGCTCACAGCAGCTAACACAACTTGCTCGACGCCTCCTCCGGTGGAGTCAACAGGTGACCCGTTCCCTGCGGGCCACACACACCCCGGGCAAACTGAACTAGACAGCCGACGTGCTTTCTTGCCAGTTTATGCCTCGTGGAGAGTGGCGACTCCACCCCCGTGCAGTCCAGCTCATTTGGAGGCTGTTCGGGTAGGCCCAGGTAAACCTGTTCGCCTCCCGTAACACCACCATTTGCCTGCTTGGTATTCCCTGCCCTCTGCACGGATATCCTGGCGCACAGCTGACCGCGGGATGGGCGGAAGCACACCTTCCCCCCCCCCAGGAGCCTCCTTGCACAGACGCTGTGCAAGGTCAGGGAGCAGGAGCACCAAGTGTTATTGGTTACACCATACTGGTCTAACCGCACTTGGCTTCAGAGCTGATGCTCTGGACAGCGACTTCCCCTGAACCATTCCCCTGACAGAGGACCTGCTCTATCAGGGGAAGGACACGTTCTGGCATCCCAGATCAGACCTCTGGAACACCCATGTCTGGTCTCTAGACGGGACGAGAAGATCCTGAGATGGCTACTCCCCCTCTATGGCAGAGACCATCACCCAGGCTAGGGCCCCATCTACTAAGCGGTTACACGCCTCTAGATGGTGCCTCTTCTCGTCCTGGTGTCTCTCTCAAGGAGAAAGACCCACTGAGGTGCTCAATCAGGATTGTGTTTTCCTTCTTACGAGACTGGAGACTAACATCTCCCCTCCACACTGAATGTGTATGTAGTCGCTATTGCCACTCATCACGACTCAGTCGGTGGAAAGTTTCTAGGGCAACACGACCTGGTCACCAGGTTCCTAAGGGGTGCGAGAGGGCGGATTCCGCCTCATCTCCGCTCCATACCCTCTTGGGACCCTAAGTGGCACACTGGGTCGTGGTAGCCGTTTCAACGGCATTCCGATCTCAGAATCTCCCATGTTGGCAGAAGTGCCTCTCTAGCAGACATCTGTAGAGCTGCGGGTTGGGCTACGCCCAAACACCTTCGCAAAGGTTCACAACCTTCGCGTAAACCCGGTGTCAGCCCACGTCCTGCGTGGCGACATGTAGGACTGGCATCCGGGGGGCGTATGCCTGCGAAAGCACCATTCCACCCTCTACAGGTTGGGTCAGTGTGCTATCTACCTTTTTCTTCTTACCCAAACCCATGGCTAAGAAACTGGTACCTCATCTACCTCCCTTCTTACCCAGACACTGGTTAAGAATAGGCATTCCATCCATCACTAAGCAGCACCCCCTGGGGGTTGGCTGGGCAGAGCAGCCTTCCCCCTTAGGCCGGGATTCCATATGAACTATCACAGATAGCTCTAACCGGACCTAGTGCTACCGGACGTCTGTAACACCCCCTCCGTGGGCTGTTCCGTCTGATGTATCCTCATGAGAATGGTTCCCACTCCTGGTAACCCATGAACTTTCCCAGGTGGACCTCCACCTCGCGGTTAACTACCCAGTCCGCACATTCCATGCGTTCTCCTCCAAAGACGAGACCATACCTATATCCACCATATTCCTCCCCACGGGTAGGAGGTGGCCTCTGCAGCGCATTCCTGATTAAGGAAGTGGCGCTTACCCGGTGTAAACCCGAGCCGGACGGCCTCTCGCCTGTAGAGAGCTAAGGCCCCCGTCCGTGAAAGGTTATCGGTCAGGGCTGTACCCATCTTTCTCCAAGAAAGCTCTGGTACCCCCCGACCACCACACTGGAAGGTTACAGTTTCGCGAAAGCATCGAGCTGACACGCCCAGGCTTGTTACCGTCGCTTCGCTAGAGATTGTGACGCGATACAGCGTTGTGGTGTTTTCCAGGGGCAACCCCATCTGTCGTTCTCGACACAACGTCGAGAGACCGACAGAAAGGGAACGTCTTGGTTACGTATGTAACCTCGGTTCCCTGATGGAGGGAACGAGACGTTGTGTCCCTTATGCCACAAACACGTATCGTATTCTGCTGCAGTCGTGAGAGGCTCTCAGGCTCTTCAGAACAAAAGGTAAGTGAATGATGCACGCCGGCTTCGTTTTATACCGGATATCCGGGGGCGGAGCCCGGCATGCAAATTTCATTCGCCAAATTTCATTGGCCTTTTCTATAGTAGTCAGAGTTGATTGGTTCTCAAGGGCGAACCCCATCTGTCGTTCTCGACACAACGTCTCGTTCCCTCCATCAGGGAACTGAGGTTACAGACGTAACCAAGACGTTTTTCTAAGACAAAGTTTGAGAAAACATTTTAAGCATTTCGATTTTATAACCATTTCCGAATAGCTCATGCAGATCGAATGAAAAGACGTTAATAAAGCATATTGCACATAATACAAATAAATAAACACTTAGGTCGTCATGTTAATATTGTTTACAATGTTTTTATAAAAAGTGGAGCCGGTGTGTGCACAGAAACAAACAAGCTTCTCTGCAGCGCAGAACGAGAACGAGCACGGCAGGTGAATTAAAGCGGCATGTATTTTTATCTTAATAGTTTTGATCAACGTCATTTTAAGTTTAAAGCAGACAACGCTGCTCACATCTGACCTTAAGTTTGGTGATCAGGACTCTTGCTACACATGATTGAAAAATTAGCATCAAATAGTATTTTTTCGTTTTCGATTAACTTAGGAACATTACTCGCCAAACTATATTTGTTTTCATATTCAAATTATTTAGGATTCTTATAGATGCGAGTCATTAGTACACGGCTTTTACAGCATTGTTTCTGCCTTCTGTTCACACAGGACGCTTATGTTCCCT
>CM056461.1:869825-882325 GCA_029783895.1 Triplophysa bombifrons
ATAAACTATATGAAATAAAAATCATTTATAAATTTACACAGTTAAAACTGAAAGACAAAAAAAATAATCTGGCATTAAGAACATTTAAGTCTAATTTAAATTCACATTTTAAATCACATGTAAATATTCATTTACCTAAAGTTACACGTGGCTCTGGAACCGTCTAGCTTTTTACTAATCAAATGAGTGATAAACAAAAGTAAAACATGATAAATATGGAAAGCTAAGCATACGAAATCACATTCATTTTTCAATACATGTGATGACAAAATACATTAGTGTGCATTATAGCTGAGACTCACATAAACAATGTTCAGCTGGTTTTGTGACAGTGAGTTATTCCCTGCAAATGCTATTGAAGTTAGAATATTAATGTGTATACACATTTATACACATATAAGTTGTAAATTCATGACTATCTAACATCGACCATCAAACTCACAGTATGTCTGTGGACAAATGATGGCATAATTTGGCAAAACTAAATAAGATTCTGAGATAGTACGATAACACATGCCGCCCTGATCTTTTGTTTCACTTTGTTGTTGTCTTTTTGCAGACAGATTACTCCGTTTTAAAGCCATGGCCAATTGTAAAGGCGCATCATCACATTATGCGCTTGTCATCACCTGCGCGCACTGCATCATGTCCGAGTATGTCACAGTAATTAAATAATGGATTAAAAAAGAAATTTCCAAATGATTCCTGTAAAGTTTGTAACAGAACATGCAGAAAGGCAGAGAGTTAAATCCGTGTCTTGTTTGCATTATAGTGTTTTTGATTCCGTACTCAAGGGGGCCCCTGATGGTGCAGGGGCCCTAGACAACATGTGTAGTTTGTGTAAAGGAAGGATGGGCTCTGTTAATACAGAAGAAGAAAAGAAGTGTAAAGTGCTTTAAAAACACTGCTGACATCCGAATGATCCTAAACATGTTTCTAACAAAGATTATTTTGTTGACTGGACTTAGTTTCTCAAGTTTTGGGCAAAAATGCATCATAAAGTTTGCTCAACTTACAAAACCGTGTATTCTTTTCAGTTTGAAAGTTCCCAAGATGCATTGCAGCATGTTCAATTCTGTGTTTCTTATTTGTTTTTCTTTTAAAGGTGAGTGTTTTAGTTCTTGCTGGCTTAATTTATCCTTTAATATTGTTATTTCTGTTTGTCATCTGTTGAGTTTAGAGTTATTTTAATGAATGATGGTTTTTGATTGTTACCACGGTTGGGTTTTGTATGTTCTGCAAAGCCGGTTTTTAAACACTCACACAATCTGTTAAAAAAGTTATTTGATCAAAGTTTGGGTCTGTTTGAGCCAGAAAACATTTACAACTGTAAAAGACAAATACATTTGTTTATTTTTATATTTCACAGCACTTAAAGAGTACTTGGAATATTTCAATTTGCTTTTTTAACATTTTTCATCCACACGACAGAAATATATTAATTGCCTGAACAACAGTAATTAGTGTGACAATAATATCTTTATTAGAAATTAAGACAATCAGCATTACATAAACAAACAAATGAAAGATGGCTAAACAAAGTATCATTACTTTGAAGAATAATAATATACGTTGAGTCAACACAAAAGTCTTACTGCATCAGGTTGTCTCTTTTTTCACGTTAGCTTAATTATTTTTACAGTGTAGTTTTAGGTCTCTGTGGTTTTAAGACACCAGAGTTAATATATTTAGTTTTATTCATATTTTGAATTAGCTTTTATTTTTAGATTTGTATTTATTTACATTTATAATTTTGATATCAATTCTAAGTTTTACCAATTTTGGTACATCATTTTGTCATTTTATGATTTTTTTATATTTTTTTATGTTGCTTTGTAATATACATTTCTATTTAAGTCTTATTTTAGTTTTTGTTTATTATTATAATTGTAGTGTTTCACACTTATTTCAATGTATTTTTGAGGCAACATTTCAATTTTTCCTTTAGTTTAGTTTTTCCCCATAATTTTAAGGTCAATATTTGATTTGATTTCAATGAACAGAGACGTTTTTCAAAGTTTTAAGTTCAGTAAACTAAAATAACCTTGTAAGACACATTATTTTGACATAAAAGTATGTCCCAGCATCACAACATACATCAGCGTCATCTCTCTCTCTCTCTCTCTGCCCAGAGATTGGACGGTCTTCAGCTTGATTTGCATATGAAGTGGGACAGAAATGTAAGTGAGGGGAAAGAACCTGCGTGAATGTTTCTCACAGTAGTCTCAGTGAGTTGAGAGAGAGAGAGGGTCTTTACCATCAGACATTATTCAATAGTGATGTGCTGTCAGACATTACATCTGTGTGTTATAACTCAGACATCTCTTTCTTTCTCTTTATAATGAGATAAAGATGATTCAGAATTTTAAATTTCAATAAATGATGATAATAAATACACATTACATCAAACAGAAAATTCCCAAACAGTTCAAGTCCACCTGACCGTGCTGATGCCCTTTTTCATCCAACTCCGTGAACAATAATCCTTTATTCATCACCATCCTGTCTGTCCAGCTGATCTGTGATCTGTGTTTGATGCACATCATTTTAACAATAATACTGAACACAGATCTCTCCTGATGCCTCACTCGCTGTGTACAACCCATCTGATCAGAGGACAAATGATCATCTTAAACACCTGCCTTTAATCCTGATGACGCCACAACACTAGAATAAAACCCTAAAACTGAATAAAACCCTAAAACTGACATTATCATTTAGAATAATAAATGATCTAATAACCAGAACTATGTTCTGATTAAATGAATAAACCTACAATCATATTTTCTCCATGAAACACAAATACAGATCAATGTTTAACACAACACTCACATTTATTTTTACCAAGCCGAGGCAGAGACTGTCCGGCTCCAAAGTTTGTTAAGAGTAGTTTGTGAAGTCATACGAGGAGATTTCTGACATACAGATAAACATGAGAGCACACGCACACACACATGCGGTCCTTTAAGATGAAAGTGTAAAGCACGAGATCACCTGCAGCTGGAACAGCAGATGTGAGGAGTGAGTGACACTACAGTAAATGTCAGACGGGGAGTTTTCTGATCTCAGTCGGGTCACAGTGAAGCCCGACGGACCGGACGCCCCAAACAGATGGAGAGTCAACAGAGGCAAGTGACCTAAATGAACAACCATTCCAACACACCCCTGCTCATGTGTGTGTGTGTGTGTGTGTGTGTGAGCAGCCAGACCTGATCTCAGAGCAGTTCACTAAAGTATCCGTGTGTGTGAGTGAGGAAAATTAAAAGAAGGTTAATTACCTCCTCGTCCTTCACTGTCGGCCGGTTTAACCTGGATCGGCCGATTCATCTGGAGAAGAAAGAGAGAGAGAGCTGTTAGAGCCATGAGTGTGTGCCAGTGTGTGTGTGCGTGTGTGTACGTGCATGCGTGTTTGTGCTTGCGAGCGAGCGAGCGCGTGTGTGTGTGTGCGTGCGTGCATGTGCTTACTTGCATGTGTGTGTGTGTGTGTGTGTGTGTGTGTGTGTGTGTGTGTGTGTGTGCGTGTGTGTACGTGCATGCGTGTTTGTGCTTGCGAGCGAGCGCGTGTGTGCGTGCATGTGCTTACTTGCATGTGTGTGTGTGTGTGTGTGTGTGTGTGTGTATGGCATACGTGTGTGCGTGCCTGTGTTTGTGCGCATGCATGTGTGTGTGTGTGTTAAGTGTGTGTGTGTTCCAACTTTAGAGTCACAAGTGCCATATAAACAAAAACAAACACAGCAGGAAACCTCTCTCTCTCTCTGTCTCTCTCTCTCTCTCACACACACACGCTTCTGGCATGTTTTATTCATGTACTGGCGTGTGAGAAGTCTAGAGAGATCCGCTGCTCTCTGATGCTTTAACAGCATGAAACTAAACATCATAGAGATCAATAAATCTATTAAACAGTTACTACAAATAACACATCAAAATGAACTCAACAAAACTTTTTTATTGAATTTAATACATGCTGCGATAATATTGTATTTTTAATCTATGTGATCTATGTCGACTACATGGAAATTAAAGACAGAATCAACTTTAAAGTCTCTTTAAATCTCGGTTATTTCTCCTATAAACCAGCGTGTTTCTTTCTGAAGATCCCACTTATATATTTTCCAGAGGAGATATCTAACAGAGAACACCCCATCATCAGCTCGGATTGATCAAGTCCTTCAAAAAACTACACAAAACATCATAATACCTACTCGAACTTTTGATTGAACGTCCTGTCAATCATTCTAAAGGTGTTAGATTGTTTTGGCTCATGTAAATACAGTACGGAGAGAGTTTGTGGTGTCATTGGTGCCGCTGTGGATGTGTGCCAGTGTTTGGGTCAGCGTTAGACCCCTCCACACCCATGAGACGCTTTCTTCGTTCTGATTTGTTCAGTCTCCGGGCCACAAACTTGCGTGATTGGTTCTAAAGCTCCAGAGCTCCGGCACGTTAAAATCCTCGTAGTCGCCGCGGCAACAGGAGTCATTAAGCAACCCAGGGTACACCGGGAGTTGCTAAGCAACCGGGCAGATCGGGTCAGACCGCTGGTCTACAGGCTCAAATCTAGCGAATTAGCCATCGCCTTCATTCCCTCGCACCGTTTTCCACCACGACCAATGAGATTTGAGGAAATCTCCAATCATTCCCCATAATCCCTGAACGCCCCCCAACCACCCCCTACCTGTCTCCCACCTGACCTCTGTCTGTCCCACTTTAATTTGGTTTCATCAATGATGTAGGAGTCCTCACCGACACCAACATATACCTCCAAAAGTTTACTCAACAATGTTTGGTTATGGACCGGACACAAAAACCAACAAATTTTCCAAGATTTGAAAACAGAACTGCCAAGGCTTAACACCAGTCAAACACAATAACTTGTTATAGATATATACAAAATATTAAAATACAATTATTAACGTCTATAATGAGCCAGAAAGAATTGAAAAATTGTATATTCTTTGCAAAAATTTAATCTTGAATACACAATAATCCTATAAACTCACATATAGAATATAATCAATAAATGATTCATGGCTCATGTATTTTTTTATTGTACCGGTACATTAGGAACTGTTTTATTAGGTACAAGTCTCTGAGTCCGGTCTGAGATCTGCAGCATTACCTCATCGGGTCACCCGACAGAGAGACGCCCGTCTGCTCTATTACACTCAGAACTCAGAAGAGTAAAGATCGCGGCGTTACGACTGTATCAGCCTTACCAGTCTTTTCTCAGAGAAACAAACGACACCGTGACGGACACCCTGAGACACAGATCTATAAGAAACATTTATCTCACTGTGAGAAACAACTGAGGCTCAAGACACGCAACTATAACACAGAGACGATGTAGAAATAATAAAGAAACAGACAAAGACGCTTTCTTCAGACGCACGCACCCGCCTGGCCCGAACTTAACTTCCAGTCTTTTTTTACATTTAATTCATATTAATATTAATATACAGTTGTTGTAAATTGCTTACACACAATTTTGTAAACTGTGGCTCCATTTCTTAAAACTCTACACACAATACCAACAAACACACACAAAATGCAAAATTCAATACACATCTTGCAAAAGTAGACACGTCAATAAAAACTATTTTAACTCTTCTAAAAATGTTATTTTCGCGTAGTTACTCTGCACACAAACATAAAATAATAAGCCACAGACACAACGAACTAGATGTGAAAGATGTGAACAATGCAAAACACTTTGTCATAGCATCACTGCATTTACACCATGGGTGTAAATCTCATTTAACAGTAGGGGGGACCATACACATCAAATTTCTCAAGAGCAATTTTTGAAGGGGACACAAATAATACAGTCAAAATTGAACTAACTACGATACAAGGCGACAAAATAAATTAGGTTCATAGGTTTATCATGCAGACTTTCAGTCATATTATAACTGAACGCAACTGTCACATGCTGTAATACAAGTGAACAAAAAATCTTTTTTTATTTATATATTTTTTGTCTCTGTTGTGTAGACAGGAAACAAATATAAAAACACACTACCCCTGACACTACATGTTAACAATGAGTCACTTTTTAAACACTTGTTATCCTGATATATACTACAACATCGTCTGACAAAGTCACCGCACATCGACATTAATGTGTGGATGTTATTTTCTCCTGTAGTGCACTGCCTCCTCCAACAAACTTTGTTCATGTTAGTGTAGCCAAACAAACAGTCAGTAACAGTGACAGATGCTTAAATTCTGTGTTGTACTCGTTGATGAATCGCCTGAGCTTCAGTAAACTGAATGTTTAGCTTATCCGCCGCGCACATTCTGCACAAAATAGATGCTGAGAAAACGACCTTCTACAACTGAATGAAAGCTGTCAACTTCTGTGGACGCTAGATGTAGTGCCAACGATACAAAATTGTAACCGGTATTTTCGCGGCTGTGTGTGACACGGGACCTGAATAGCATACATGACTTGAATGTGTTGCGCAATGCGCAGGTGATATGAACGGGGAGAGCAGGCAGTGGGCCAAACCACTGTGAGAGGCAGGGGAGGAGGAACTCAACAGTTTCTAAACTTAAAACGCATTTTTGTATTTGTATTTTCTTCTAATTGCACAATTAGTTTAGGAAAACATAAATATATTTATGACAGTACAGAATGCGAGTTTAAATGATTTGGAGGGGACAACCCTCGAATGGAGGGGGACGTGTCCCCTCCGTCCCCCCCGGGATTTACGCCAATGATTTACACAAACACACTGTATAAATGTATAGATTTTCAATATAAACATATGGTATTCTGAAAACATTGTATTTTTATTGAGTTTGACTGAGGGATCAACAGTAACAGATACATTTGAAGATACTGTAAGCAAATATGAAAAAAAATATTGTGCATGCTGTCTTCATCCTCTCATCATCTTTGGCTCAATTTCTACATGTACAGAAAGTCAACAAAAAAGTTAAAAGTGTTTTCACACACGTCTGTAAATGTGTGTATATTTTTTTATTTCAGTATTTTCCTAATGAAACACATGTGCTATTAGTTTTAAATGGTGTGTATGCCGTAAAGACCTGTGTTTAGAGTTTTGCTAAAAGCTTCTTTTACAATAGAAAACGTAATTTAAAGCATATGTTTTACCGTTTTGCAGACTTGATCTAAAGATTTGGTGAATGGGTGATGCCTCAAGTATCACTTTTAGTGTCTAAGCAATAAAAAAAACTGTAAAACTATTCGACAGTTATAGATTCTTTGTGGAGGTCTACCTGAAGTTAAGTTTGGGCTACATAACATTAGTTTATGTTGTTGCCGCTGAAACCCATAAGATCTGAGCTCATACCACACGACTCCTCAATATCCCTGCAGACACACACACACAATCAGACATACACACACACACATGTCTCAGTCCTCCGGTCTGTCTGCAGATATCTGATCATCAGTTGGCACGGTCCGTGTCTTTAAATCTCACTACAGTTACTGTTAGAAGTTGTAATGACGTGTGGTTCTGGGTTTGAAGTGTGATGTTGTGGAGCAGATGAAACATCATCAGCATCGCTCAAGGATCAGTCCTGAATAAAACAACAACAGTGCTGTTGAGTCAAACACCAGACGAGGTGAGATGAGATGAGACAGCCGCTCTCATGCACATGTATGATCATCACCATTATTTTGCTCAACATTTTAAACCCACGTTTAATAAACACCATTATTTAGTTTGTAATGTCACTTCAGCATGTTTATTAGGCCTTTACTTTACAGCCAATGAATGTGTTATAATCTGCTGCCTTTAAACATATTCAACAGTGTATTTCAATCATCTAAACACTCACATTTTTTTATAAATCATTATTTAGTGGAGTAGGCGGGGCGAGACCGTGGTTCGAGACCGGTGAGTAATTGTGGATCACGTAGGAGATCGGGAGCACATAAGAGAACGAGCAACCGGACCGTCGAAGAGAGAGGACCGGCCCGAACATGTTTATGTTTGTATTTATGTTTGTATTCGCCGGCCGTCGACTGTGAGAGGCGGCCGGCTGTCTTTTTCCTTTTGATTATGTTTGATTAAATGTTTAAATGTTTGCCGGTTCCCGTCTTCTTCCTTCCCTACTTTGAATCTCTACACATTACTATAGGTCAACCTTCATGTTTGTCTGTGGGATTTGAAAAAAATGTATTATAATGGTAGAAATGCAGTGAAGAAATGTAAAGTGGAAAATGATTTTCTGACCTTCTCTGGAGTTTTGTTCTTGCTTTAAAAACATAATTATCACAACGATTATGCTCAGTTAATTGTGGGAAACATTAATCACTATCACGATTAAAATACAATTAATTGTGCAGCCCTAGGCCTGAAAACACTGACTGAAAGCCACGCGTGTGTGTGTCTGTGTAAGTGTGTGTGTGTGTGTGTGTGTGTGTGTGTGTGTGAGAGTTTCAGAATCCTGACTCCCAACAATTAATAGAGCCAAACGCACATAATATAGTAGACAGTTTGTTAACAATTCATCTACTTTATAAACCGATCAAACTAAAGTTAACGGCAGAGCTCAGATCAGAAGGAATTGTTGAGAAGTGATAAAGTTCTTTGAGTCGATTTCAGTTGTTGGAGATACACAGCACCTGATTCTCCACCCCGTCTAGAACCAGCGGAAGAACAACATAAAGAATTCAAGTGATAAAGGAAGAGAGAAAAAGGCATTTGTTTAGAAAGCTGAGTGAGCCTGCGAAACAAGAAGGTTCTTATGTAAATTTATGCTAATTTAAGTGAGCATTGTGATGACAGCGCTGGAGGCTGAGATGATTGGCAGTTACAGGTGTGAGCGGACGAGGAAACGAGCATCAGCTGCAGCTGTGAAACATGCAATGAATCCTCGACCCTCAGCGCCTGAAGAACTGAGACACACGTGCATCACAACCAAGAACGATCCATTCACAGCAGAGGAGTCTGGTGTGAGGAATGAAAGATCAATGGACACGGACCCATTTCACTTCATTGTGTGACATGCTGTTTATCAGAACTGCTTCATACTGAACTAACAGAAACTCATGAAACTGCACAACAGTCCACAGAAAGAGGGAACATTTTACACAAAAAGAACAGTTGTGTTGTGTTGTGTTGTGTTGTGTTGTGTTGATCAGATTCTGCTGCTGGAAGTCTTGCAGCCTTCGAACCGAGACAAAACAGAATCGCTCAACATCACAAAGACAAGCTACATAATACATATGATATACACCCATATTTAACACAAGAGTAAATAAATGATGTTTATATTAACTCTATTATTAAAGAACAGAGTTTGTGTCTCTGAACAGATGGACAGATAAACTCTTTTTATCTGAATTATTTGTTATTTATAATAATGAATAGTAGATCATATTTTTATAATAAAAATATTAATTTTATCTAAAGTATCATCACTCTCCGCAACAAATGTGCAGATATGTGTGCACGTGTGCCTTTCTGTGTGTCTCTCTGTGTTTGTTGGTGTGTGTGTGTTGGTGTGTGTGTGTCTTGTGTTGTGTGTCTTGTGTTGTATCTGCGTCGTTTCCTCTTTCTGTCAGTGTTGTACATCTGTAAGTGCATGTAGCAGTAAATCAAATCCACTATCACACACACACGGAATGAATAAAACATGTCGAGGTCAGTGAGGCGAGTGATGAAATGAGCTGTTACAGCACTATCTGAGTAAAGAGATAAACACACACATGTGTGCTTGTTTGTCGTCAGTCTGATTATTGTGTCTGATGTTCAGAAGATGTAACACACCTGAAAAGCTCAGAGAAACACTATAGACCGTATCTTCTCTGCATCACACTAGCACCCAATCAAACCTCCTTTTCAACCTGACTCTTAGTGTGCTGTACATCATCTCCTATTAGAGACACAGTTTTATAGCAGCAACAATAGTAATATAAAAATAATATAAATTAATTTTAATTGTTAATGAATGAACTATTCTATCCAAAAACAATACATTTCATTGGTCCAACTGAAAAGTGACATCACAAGCTCTGACGTGCAATCACAGACGTCCGGTTCTAAACAGAAGAACGCTTCACATTCAATCATCACTTCATCGTCATAATATTCAGAATATAATAAATCATTTCAGTTTAAATGAGGTGAAACCTCAAAGCAAATCCTGTCATTGATGGAAAAAGATCAATAAATAGAGAACAAAGTGTGTGCATATTTTCTGTGAATATGAACAAATATACAGCCACGAAAAATATGAAGAAACCATCCCATATATTAATTGAATCATCATTTCTAGATATATTGTGGTCATTCCAGTCCATTATGTGTTGAATTTCAATAAAAACCCACATAAAGTCATCAACAGCAATGTGAAAGACTGACATCAGTACACCTGAAAACTGTGAGAAAAATCCAGGTTATCACATAAAAATATTTGTGGACTTTTCCTAAACACATATTTTCTTTGCAGTATTTGAGGTCTGAAAAAATACAGAGCATCTTTTTTTTATTTTCACCTGTTTCTCCAGTTTTCAGCAAATAAATGCAATTAAACAATATTTTTATAAAAAAAATTGGTAGAAATATTTGTTAGCAGTTCACAGAATGAAACAATAACAATACTTTTGTCTAAACACATACAGTACATATAAATAGTCAAATTAATACAATAGCGAATATAATTTTGCAGCTAATAATCTAAAATAAGCGGCTGTATAGACACCTTTTTGGTTAGTAAACATTGTGACGTGTTTTCATGGGTGGAGGCAGAAATATTCCTCTGGCGATTTGTTAACTAACTAGCAAGATTATAGTTTAAACTTCTTATGTGGCCGACTCTGTGCTGATTTGCGTTGACCGCCTCCAGTTTTCCCCTTGTTTTGCCTCCAGCTAAGGCCGTGACGTAATTGTGACGTCGGCTCAAAAAGGGTCTATTATGAGTGTGAGTTGGCACAAAACTTGTTTTTGATGACACATCCATGATAATTTTATAAAAGCAAAGAAAAACATTCAGAACTGTAAATGTCAAAAATAGTTAATTAGGAAAAGTGCATGTGGAGATCCAGACACAGTAGAAACGATTCCACATCATGGATTTATTCTTGAAATCATGAGTTTAAAGAAGTAGTGAAGAGTGAGTGTGTTTTTTGCATTACAGATGTGACTGTGTGCGTGCACGTGTGTGTGTGTGCTGGAGAAGTATTACAGCAGATTTCATCAGCAACTGCCTAACAACAGCCCCACACTTCTGCCCGACAACCACATTCACATCCTGCCCAACAACAGCCCCATACTCCTGCCCGACCTCCACCCGACAACCGCATCCACATCCCCGCCCGACAACCGCATCCACATCCCCGCCCGACAACCGCATCCACATCCCCGACCCGACAACCAGATCCACATCCCCGCCCGACAACCGCATCCACATCCCACCTGACAACCACATCCACATTTCCTCCGGACAACCGTATCCACATAACCACCTGACGACCGCATCCACACCACATCCTCACCCGACAACCCGTACTCCAGCCTAACAACAAACTGAGAAACTTTGTCTAATCTTTCATACAAATGAGCAATTGCAATAGTGATGGTTGATTGGTTTGGTAGTTTTATTAATGAAAGTTATAATAGAGTGATACTAAAAACCAGACAAATTTACCCTGATGATGACGGTTTATGATCAGAAAACAAGCCCAGCAGACCTGCGTGACACACAGCTGAGCACAAGCACACTAATGTCTCAATCCAGACACACAGACAAATAATCTTGTGTTTCTCTCATCCTGAGCTTTCTGAAGCGTGCCATGTGCATTAGGATTACGGGTGAGCCACAAACAAAGAGCAGAAGAATAAATCAGACACAGATGAGAGGACATATATTAGCCTGACACCTCGTGTGAGTTTATGGAGCAGGTGTGACGGACACTGACGCCACACCACAGACATGATAGAACACTATCTAGGGCACCTCGAATCATCAAGGGTGAGAAAAATGACTGCATGCTTCATTTCAGACACTCCATTAGCTTTGAACAACCGAACACAGACAACCAGCATTTCCCCTACAAAATAAGAAATAGTATGATATCGTGATTCACCGTGATATTAGATGAGACGGAAAACATCAAAATATATCTCCTAAAACTATCTAAACCCACTCAGTTCACAGTGAGGGATGGATTAAATGAAAAATAATATTAATGATCCCAAAAATATTAAATGAAATAATGATATAATAATTATAAATGTGTGGTGTCGTGACACGTAAAAACACATTTCCACAGCTTCCCTCCGCTCCATGAGTGCTAAAGTTCACAGTTTGTGTCGAGGGTCTTACTACGGTTTCTCACTTATTAACCGTACGATCTATAAATAAAACAGTTGGTCTGAGGAACACATCTCTACATGTTAAGTAAAGAGTCGAGAAAAAAACTGAAGATCAACACCAAGATGTTCATCAGGAGAAGATCACAAACACACACACAAAGTAAGAAATAAAGAGGAAGGACAGCAAAATGATTCAAGAATTCTTATTAT
>CM056461.1:888698-966198 GCA_029783895.1 Triplophysa bombifrons
AGAGGTCTCGTGTCCCAGCATCCCATCAAACACACCAGCGTTAATTATTCATAAACACTAAAAATAGCACCAGCTTTTTTTAGATTCAGGAGCTGAACATTCATGCTTTAGTACAATACCTCCCCTCACCTTTCAGCGGTGCTGGGAAGCGTACTTTTCAAATGATTACACAAATTTTGTAACTTAATCTAAATACTTTTGAACACTAATAAGGTCCAAAGGGATCATCAAACAGAAGACTTGGCTTACCTCTGCTTATTATTTTAAACAGCATCAGTTTTCCCTCATTAGACATTAAAGTCCAAAACTCTATGAAAAGAAGTCTGAATTATGAGCTATAAACTCATTATTGTGAGAAGAAGTCATAAATGTAAGACAAATGTTGCATTTAGCTTATAATGACTTGTGATAATGTGACTCACAAACAACTATCAAACTTATTCAGGACATTACAAAATAATATTAGCATGCCACTTCTATGAACCCAGATCCCTCTTATTTTGTTAAATTTATTAAAATTTTGCATAAACTTATGAGTAGAACTGCTTTTTATAATGCTTTGCTGATTGTAAGAGTTATCCTTAAATGAAATAAATGACATTAAAATTCCAAGTAATATTTGGTAATCTAGAATACTTTTTAGACGTAACTTGATTACTAGCCATTTAAAAGTAACTGTAATGAAATACAGTAACTCAAATTTTAACTAAATTACATGCATTTACCTGTCCTTTCAGACACTGTTCAGATTTCATGTCATATCTTAAAATATTATTCAGTATAATGACTTGATTGAAATGTAGAAGCAGGAGACCTTAGTACATGTTTCTATTGTATGTCTTCTCTATTCTGCTTTATTGATACGGTCACAATATTATTATAGAGATGGAATTATTGTCTCCTGTGTGTTATATTAGGATCAAACAGAGACGACACAATTCTCTCAGTTTCTCTCCAGTAAATAACAAACACCTACAGCACCTTCAGCAGGGGTCCGAGCATCCGTGGGATTTACAGCGGGATTTGACAGGATTGGTTGATGTGTTTGTCCGTCAGCTGTGGAGGTGGGACAGAAACACAAGGACATGCTTTAGGTGAGTAGTGATCAGAGAGTGATTGACAGCATGGGCAGCAGCGGCAGCAGCTCTGGGGGGAATGTCTTGAAGAGCAGGTGAGTTTAAACCATTTCACCTGATTACACACACACACACACACACACACACACACACCACACACACACACTGCTCTCAGAACAACACATCGCTGCAGAGCACACGAGAGGTCAAATCCCTTAAATAAAATGAGCCCCCGTGGGGTTCAATCCATTACAGACTTAACTTGCATTCAACACAGATATCGTGAACCTTTCATTCTAGAATAATATTGCTGTTCTGACGTTTTCTATCGGAATTATATTGACCAGGAGGATATATTATTATTAGATAACATGCAGTACTAATAAAAGATCTTTTAGTTTCTCTTCAAATGAAATGCTTTTCAGTGACCACTAGGGGGAGACACACCTTTAGGTCAAGTACAAGCAATTCATGAGGAATATAGCATGAGTAGTACTGTATGCCATTTTTAACATATCATGTGTTCTGAGAACTTCTTGTAGAGACACGAATCAATGAGCTGATACTGTGATGCAGTGTTTAGGATATTAGCATCATTTAGGACAGAACAGCAACATCTTGAACCCACTTTCCATGAATCCAGGTCAGCAAACATCACTCATGTGATAAATTAAATACAAGCACTGTCATGCACTTGTTATTATAAGACAATATTTACCCCACTAGATTTGACTTCTGATGCCATATCACATACAGCAATTTACTCCAATCATTCAATTTAATCCAACTAGATATTTATCAAGTCGCCATTTTGGACCAGTTTTATCCAATTAAATCAACACAAACAATTATTCATAATTGATTTGGCTCCCCCCACCCCCTTTTAGCCCCCATTAATTTCTGTCGACGCTGGTCAATATGATTTAATACAACACACGTGGCATTTTAAATGTAATCCTGTTGAATTACACACTGTTATTTCATGAACATATTTGTAGCTGGAAAGAGATATTTACAAAAATAAGCCATGACATAAAAATGATATATCACAGCTTTTACATTTCAATTGTTACATACTTACTTTAGCGTTGATTGTTCACCAGACTGTAATAAATGTTGCTTCTACTCTGTTACAGAGAGAAAGTGACCGACACACCCAGTGCAGTATATTGTCAGTCGTGTTGCAGTCGTGGTTAATGAACACTAGATGACGCTGTTGTCCAGATCGTGACGCTGGTCTCATGCGTACATGTAAACTGCTTTTGATTTAAAAATGTATATTCTTAATTCATGGATTTAATTCTAATTCAGCCTTCACGAATAATGTGTACTTTCTTCACAAAACACAACGTTACTGAATGATTACCACATTCACATACTGGTTCAAGTATGTTTACGTCACATAAGATGCTTCTTCATAGAGAACACTGTATTGCATGGCATATATTGAATAGTATATGTTCTGGTATTATCACGGTACGTGTTCAAAACACATCTTAACATATATTTAATTATTTTTAATAGTACATCAAATCATAACATAATTATTATCGAGACACATCTCCAACATATTTCCATTAAAAACGAAAGTAGAAAATTCTACGTTTATGATACTGTAGTAACATTTCTTTAAGGTAATGTTGGTGTTGGGTGTTGTAGTTCATCAAGGAGTTAAATGATGACCTCAGAATGCAGCTCAGGGCCTACGTGCGTCCGCGCAAGTCTCACCCCCCCCCCCCATTGATTTACCCGGAAGTCATGCGTTATCATTCTCTGCGTTTAATGCAAATACAAGCACTTTATATTTTATGCTTGATCGTTTCACTGCGTTCAATAAAAAAAGTGCATGAAATAATTAACACACTCTTAGTCACTAATTTCTAGTTCCAATGATTCGCATCCTCCGCTCACGTGATCTCCTCGTGCTCCAGCACTGGCCGTATCTCGAGCTCTGATTGGATGCTTCCACTTCCCGTATTGTTGCGTTTCTTATCCTTTCATCAGGAAGCTGGTGCGTTGTTTATAAAAGACACGATCTCGTCAGACCCGTCTAGTGTTGATACATAACAAAGTTACAGTTGTACTTCGCCCTCGAATACTGCAAAAAGAAAACCTTTACAGTGACATTATTAAGGTTCGTCGTAATCAGTATCACTCCGCGCCCGCAGGCTCGCGTGCTCTGCATGAAAGTAGTTCCGGCAGATTCGACGGATCACCTTGAGCTCGCGTTCCAGGGCGCATCATTCCCGGCCGACCGTCGACCAGCGCAGGTGAGTCCTCTCACAGCAGTGCTGCACAATATCTAACATCGTCATACTTGTATGTGTTATGTTCTTCAGTTGCTGTTAACTTTTTAGATCAATTTAGATGATCTTATTCGTTAAAGCAGGTCGAATGTTTTCAGTCAGCGAGTGGTTTCCGTTTTTAAACTGTTTTTTAACTTCGACATTGAACGTGACGTTTCTGCTGAAACCGTTATTTGAAGCGTCATTCACCGCTGTTATAGCGACTACATTTCTCACGACGTCATCTTTTCTGTCTTCACATTTCGACAGTTAAATCAGTGACGGGGGGTTCAGTTGGAATGTTTTTGAATGGATTTGAGTGCGATTTCCTCCTCGCGCGGTAGTTCGGATGCGTTGGAGAGGTGACGCAGAGGCGGAACGTGACCCGCATCGCGTCCGCCACATTCCCCTTCATCTTCCCGCGAAGACTGGACCGGAACCAGCTCTGCGAAGTCATAACACGAGACCCTCGACCTTCACATCTCTCATCCGAGGCCCACTCGCGTGTTTTCAGTCGACACCCGTTTTCTGCGTTATTAGTCATTATACTGAGCACTGAAGGACAGAAACGCGTCCTGTGAAGTGATGGAGGCGCAGATTTGATGAATAAATTGTAATTATGACTATAAAAAGCGTGTTTATGAGGCAGGATCACAATGTTTTTGTGGTGGAATCACACACTTCCTCTAATTCACCGTCAGATGTTTTGCGGTGGAGTTTATAAAAATCTATACAGATGAAGTGAACATGAGGCCATCTGTCCAGGGTGTTTCCTTTCTACAGCTCGAGATTCTGGGATGGTCTCCATCCCCCTGACCCTGCAGAGGACCAATGTGTGTGGAGAATGGATGAATGATGATGGGGGTTGGTTGTCCCCCATAAAGTATGTCTAATGTGAAGCCATATACAGAGAATAAATGAAGTTTATTATAAACAGTGTGGAAGTTGTGAGATGTTTCTTCATTTACTTAATCCACTGCCACACCGTCTGAATTTAATGTCCGTCACTTGTAATTTGTGAATACTCTCTGCAACATCCTGTCAAGTTACATAAGAATTTCAAAAGACGATAAAGTAAAAGAACAAAGGGAGCAACGAGAAATCTTATTAAGAACTAATTGTCAGTCCTAAAAGTCAATTCCTTATGTTTTGTTTTTAGCAAAAAAATTATTGAAAATTGCAAAGTGCACCCGTCTACGAATGCAGTGACAGCATGTTAAATAATCATCAAATGTGCTTGATTTGCTGCGTTCGTCCTAAAGGAGGTGTGAACCGCAGTAAGATGCAGTGCTGCTGATGCTGAGCTGCCACCTGTCTGCATTCACATTCCGTGAGATCCGCTGTCACATGTCATGCGTGTCTGGTGCCCACGGGAGTGCAATAGGAATCCTGTGTGTATTTTTGTACAGTGTTGTAATGCGAGCACACTAAAGCAAAACCAGTATGTGTGTTGTGACTCATGAGGGTCTGCAGCGTTCGGAGCGGTCTGCTGGTACAGCACAGGGCTCGTGTGTGTGCCCTGCGTCTTTTATCCTCTCTCGAGAGAAGAGGATTTAGTGCTCTAACCTCTCTGCAGCACAATGCGTACGTCACCAGCTGCAGTGCTCGGGTTAGAGAGCGTCTTTCGGACACCCTGAGGCTCCTCGGACGGGTTCTCTACGTCTCTGTGAGGGCCTACCGGTACGTTCAGGACTGGGCCCAAACACGCATTCCGTGTTACTACAGCTGTTGATGTTGTTTGTTTGTGGTTATTCTGATCCCTGTAATTGTTGGCTGTCTTTTGTAGGGATTGTAGTGGATTAATAGACAAGCTCTGCTGTCAGACATAAAAGGTAGCTTGTTGGCGCTGAGCCTGCACGGCTGTGGAGTTGTAGATTTAGTTGGAAAACTGGGAATCCTGACAGAATTGTAACTTTGTGAATAAATGAGGCGTTTATTAAGCGCTTTATTGTGTGTAGCTGTACACCCAAAGCTCTAATCATATAAGGGTGGACTCTCCTCACCCACCTCATTCATTTATTGTAACGGTTTAATGCTTTCCTGTAGCTCAGTGGTTAGAGTATGGCGCTTGCAACGCCAAGGTCATGGGTTTGATCCCAGGTATGGCACATACTCTGATACAAACGTATATAATAATCACATGTGCGTTAAGGGTTTTAATGCATGATGTGGAGGTTAAGAACCAAGCGAAATGCATTAAAATCCCCTTAACGCATGGCTTGCTGTGGATTATCCTGGTTATACCATGGTCATTTGCAAAGTTAAAGCTTTTATTGATGTTTCAAATGTAATCAAACTGACTAAAGCTACCTGTGCGTTACATGGTTTTAAAGCATATATTCTAACCAATCAGAATCAATTATTCAAACAGACCATGGTATAATGCAATGTAAGAGTCGCTTTGGATGAAAGCATCTGCCAAATGCATAAATGTAAAATGTTGTGCACATTTCCTGTAAACGAAGTTTAATATTTAGGGTCGTGAGTAATAATGGTGGTGCTGTTAGTCGAACACTAATTTTAAAATGTTAATTCTGTTTAGATTGAGAAATGATTGGTTAATGTAATTTGCTTATTTAGATGGATTAAATCAATTTGTAGTCGGATTACTTCTTTGCAGCAGGCTCAGTGTTTTGATAACTGAGATTGTTGAAATATATTTGTCATTCATGGATAACCCAGTTTGTAAAAACAGGACATTCACTCGCTGACTTTCGTTGACCTTCTGTGCCTGTGTAAGCAGCAGATGCTTTGACTGTTTGTTAAACCCCATAGTATGAAATCCATCAATACTTGCTGCCATGGCAACAGGACTACTTGCTTTACTCTGTGAAAGTGTATTCGTATTTTTCTTCCCAGAAAGTATCCCAGTCGGCTGCATGTTGCGTTTTTTTTTAGGTTATAAAGTTACACAATTTCCTGTAGTAACAGGAAGTGGTTTCACTTTTAGTGTCTCACAGCACGAGGGCTTGTGCATTTTCAACTGTGCCCGTCTTGGTCATCATCATCATCACCACATAACTACAAGTGGAGGAGTGTGTGTGAGCCTCCTCACGTACCACAGACAGACCTCACAATCAGACCGGAATGAAGTGGTAGCCAATTGAACACAGTGAATCCTCACGACCTCATACCTGCTGTGACCTTACATGTGGATTCACGTATTCTGCTTCTAGCAAATAGTTTTATGTGGAATTCCATTATATTAAATCACCATGTTTGAGCAAAGATGTGAATTAATACATGTTTTGTTGTGATTTGTAGAGTGTGTGTGTGTGTGTGTGTGTGTGTGTGTCACTTTCAATGAGCGGCTGAACGTCACACGTGCAGTTGTCTTTACCTGCCCTTGAGGGTGTGTGAGGTGGATTATCTCTCTCTTTAATCGTTCTGTGTTAACATCCACCTTAAGACACAGAATCCAGGACACACAAAGTACAGTGTCTGAGGTTCAGTTCATGGTTGTGTTTTTTTTCCGACGAGGAAAACCACAATGTCAAGGCGTGAGACGACATCGTCGTCATAATTCCATACTCAAATGATGTGTTTGGAGAAGGTTTGTGGGTCTACTGCGATTGCTGCGTGTTCTATCAGCACGGATGACTTTCAGAGTGGTTTACGGTGCTGTAAAAGTGATCGGGTTGTGACGTGTCATCTTTGATCACTGTCCACTCTCTACATGTATGAACTGCTGTATTTCAGTATTGGCATCACACGTTGTCACTGTGCTGTTCTCACTGACTGATGTGTTAAGTCAACACATGGAATGTTCTGGAAATCAGGTGCATAAGAAAAGTAAACTGATCGGTTCTGTGGTTTAAAATGTTGCGAAACTTGGACAGTAAATGTTTCTTTTGTGCCACACCCCTCTTCCTTCTGTACACACACACACACACACACAGTGAGAGAGAGAGAGAGAGAGAGAGTCGAGGTTTGACCTTTACAGACATGATTCTGTGTCTGATTTGTTTAATAGCTGTCGGATCTCTTGTGAAGTAGATATTTATTATCTGAACAGGAGGAGGAGTGTCTGTGAAGTTTTGATTGATGATTTATTTCCTGTGGCTGTCATCTCATTGGTCCGTCTGTTTCTCTGCAGGATAAAACCCATCTCATCCACGATGCCCCACACTAAAGCTCAAGACATGGGCTCTGCCTTCATCCAGACGCAGCAGCTCAACGCGGCCACGGCCGACACTTTCCTGGAGCACTTGTGTCTGTTAGACATCGACTCTGAGCCCACCATCGCCCGCAACACTGGGATCATTTGTACCATCGGTCAGTAGATACTCGCACTCCGAGCAAAGCTTGTAAATGGATGGAGAGTCCTTAACGTTCACTGGTCTGTCATTTCAATAAGGTTTATCAGTGCTATGGTCACGTGCATTGTTTTCGGCTGTTTACAGACTCCAGAGCTGGGACACGTTTGAATTATCATCACATTTCTGATGATATCTGTCAGAAAACAGACACATCATATGCATATTGTGATTGTTTCACACAGGACCAGTCTCTCGCTCTGTGGACATGCTGAAGGAGATGATCAAGTCCGGCATGAACGTCGCCCGCATGAACTTCTCTCATGGGTCACACGAGGTAAATGCTTCATTATTCTCCTTCGCTCTGAGATCATGTTTCACTTTGAATTCTAGTTCAGGTTTAGTTACACAGTTGATGTCTCCGTCCATATTAATCTCAAGTTGAAAATGTATTTGTGACGTTTTACAGGTCACATTTGTAAGCTTGAAGAAACAGTAAATGCTTTCAGCCAGGGTCAAAGGTCACTGAGAGAGAGTGTGTGTTTTACCTAATCTTCAGTGAGTGCTGTCATTATAAATGGTTGGTTTGTTTCTGCTCCATTTAATGATTAGTTTGTCATGAGAATGGATGACAGAACGAGCCTCCAAAAAATACTCTTCATCAAACAAACACTCGAGGTCGAACGTTTACAGCTGTTGAATCGAAACATAATGACATGAAATCAGTAGCGTCACAGCTCAAAGGTGCTGTTTTACAGCCCGCTCATGAAATATACTACACTAACCCATGGACTGTTATATCACAGAAGTATGTGTGTCAACACGTGTGTGCGTGAGAGAACGTAACCCAGTTCTGATCGTCTAGACAACGGCCTGGACCTCATTTAAGTGCGTGTGTGAGCGGGTTCAAAGTCACGGTTAGAATGATGTAACCACTGTTGTCACGTTATTATCGTGCTATTGTGTGACACCTATATCTGTGGAATTTTGCACTGTGTTTGCATTTATACATGTAATATTTGAACTCTTAATACCAAAGTAACAGTAAATAAATGATTCAAATGAAGATTATGCTCAACACGGCTCAAATTCTCATTTATCTGTTGTTTTAGTTTGCTAGTAGCTGTTCTTTTGTAACTGTCTCTCGCTCTCTCTCTCTCTCTCTCAGTATCATGGAGAAACCATTAAGAATGTACGTGAGGCCTGTGACAGCTTTAAGCCTGGCAGCATTCAGTACAGACCGGTGGCCATCGCCCTGGATACCAAAGGACCTGAGATCAGGACCGGTCTCATCAAAGGGGTCAGTTCAATTGTTGCCATCTTATTCAAGTTGTTTTAAAGGTGTCCAGCTGCTGTGAGATGAAAGATTTGTATTGATCTTGTATTTTACTGATTTATGTGTAGAGTTTTTCTGTATAAAGTATTTTAATAGTTTTTGGATTTTCCTGCAGGAGTCCTTGACTCGCAGAACAGATATTTTGGTATTAACTTATGTTAAAGTCCCAGTGAAATATTAAATTGCAATTCTTATTTTCTTTCATGAAATATTTCAGCATTTATAATTAATGGTTGATCAATGTGGTTCGTTCTCTTTTTAAAATTTGTGTTCGCTCATAATCTTTGGTTAAAATCTGAAAATGCACTTCCTGTAATGACTATCCACCTTAAATGACGTAATGTATGTGAAACGGATTGGGCAGAGCATCTGTTAACTCCTCTTCTTCAACTGTCAGTTTGCTGCCAGTTTCATTGCAAAATGCATTTATACATCCAATCAAATCACAGAAAAAAATACAAAAGCCACGCCCACTATTTTTTTATTTCGAAATGACATTTTACTGGGAAATGTGTCAAAATACGGAAAAATAAAAACGGTTGCACCTTCCAGTTCACGGGGACTTTAATATGTGTCTGTCTGTCCTGATTCAGAGTGGCACGGCAGAGGTGGAACTGAAGAAGGGAAATAAGATCAGAGTGACCCTTGATGATTCCTTCATGGATAACTGTGATGAGGAGAACCTCTGGCTGGACTATAAGAACATCCCTAATGTGGTTGAAATTGGCAGTAAGGTCTACATCGATGATGGGCTCATCTCGCTCCAGGTCGTGGAGATCGGTGAGGGATCGCTAAAGCTTAAGTTCGAGTCCATGCTCGTTGCTTTTTGATGAGAACATAGTCAAAATGACCGATTGAATGGCTTCAAAAGATGATCCGAGAATCAATGATGTCTGTGTCTCTCTCAGGTTCAGACCATCTTGTGTGTGAGATTGAGAATGGAGGAACTCTGGGTAGTAAGAAGGGTGTGAATCTCCCCGGGGCTGCGGTCGACCTGCCGGCTGTGTCAGACAAAGACATCAAGGACCTGCTGTTTGGTGTGGAGATGGGAGTGGACATGGTCTTCGCCTCATTCATCCGCAAAGCGGCTGATGTTCACGAGGTCCGTAAGGTGCTGGGAGAGAAGGGCAAGAACATCAAGATCATCAGTAAACTGGAGAACCACGAGGGTGTGCGCAGGTGAGGTCATCACTAGTGTACTTTGTAGGGATGGGTAAAAAAAATTGATTCACATATAAATGGCGATTCTTATCGATGTACAGATTTTAGATTTTCTTGTTAATATAACAATTGTTGATGTTATCGGAACAGAAAAAGCAGATTTTTTTTTTTTGCAAGAGGGGTCTGGCACCCGTACATCGAATTGAGGAAGAATCGTTATTAAAAATCGTGAATAGATTTTTTATCGAATCGTGACCGAGAATGGATATCCAAAAGATTCCCAACCCTAGTACTTTGTTCTCCTGAGTTTTTTTTTGACTCTTGTCCATACTTCACCAGGTTTGATGAGATCATGGAGGCTAGTGATGGCATCATGGTCGCCCGCGGTGACCTGGGGATCGAAATTCCCACAGAGAAAGTGTTCCTGGCCCAAAAGATGATGATCGGTCGCTGCAACAGAGCAGGAAAGCCAATCATCTGTGCCACACAGGTCAGCTGAACTGAAATAACCCTCTCCAACATAGAAATACTCATCTGGTTCTAGAGGAAAATGTGGATGGTTATTGTGTTTTTTTTAATGTTTTGTAACATCTAAAATGTTTCATTGTGATCATGTGCATGAAAAAGTTTCAGTTAAGATCAAGGACAAAGATACTGATGTCTTCCAGAACAATCTTGTCACCTGTCTCTCTCTCTCTTTCTGTGTGTGTAGATGTTGGAAAGCATGATCAAGAAGCCCCGCCCCACACGTGCAGAGGGCAGTGACGTGGCCAACGCCGTTTTGGACGGTGCTGACTGCATCATGCTGAGTGGAGAAACAGCGAAGGGAGATTATCCTGTGGAGGCAGTGAGAACCCAGCACATGGTGAGAGCGCCCCCTACTGTCAGTCCTGTTAGACACACACACAACAGTTATATAATCCTGTTCATGTACTGTATACTCGGCATACTAACTGTTGAAGTTCTGACTGCATGCTTCAGTTCTGAAGTGCTCTTCTAAGCATGTGTTTTTCTTTATTTGCCTGTCTCCATGCATTGTGTCAGGGTCAGTCAAAGGAAACAGCCGTCTGCTTAAGATCACGAGACGCGTCAATGTCTGCTCGATTTCTGATCAGTTCTTATTGCTGATATTAGTGTGTTGTGCTTTTGGCTGACGGTTGGCATGTCTGAGAGTTCTTTTCCAAACGCTCTGACATCACAGACGTTGCTGTTCACTCACCAGCCGTTTCTCTTCGTCAACTGCGTACGCTGCTTTCAGATATTTTGCATTTCAGCTCGCAGCAGCATGTTTAAGGTTCCTCTGACTTCTGTGTTTTTACCTGCGTGAACCTCCAGCCTTGTTTCTCTTCCTCCTTCAGATTTCTTCTGTTCATTTCATCCTTTGCTTTTGTGAGTGCATGACGTGTTCATTCAGCTCTAATGACATCACACTCAGATTAGAGCTGGGCAGTATGATGCTTGTATGAGATTCTCCTGGAGCAGGTCTGCAGGACTGGCGAGGATGATTGTGATATCAGTCAAATTGTTGTGTTGATATGATTACAGTTTCTAAACAACATAAAGTTTAGTGTTTAGCTGTTTTACACTTCAAGACTGTTCAAGGTCTTTTGTTTTACGTTACATAATGTGAAGAATCTATTTTTGGGCTAATCCCAGACAGATTATTCACTGATTTCAGACCGGCTCTAAACTGACTTTCACCTTCAATTTTACATGTATGAATCTTTCATGTCTATAGAATGTTAATTATAGTGAAGGTTTGTTTGGGTGTAATTAGTATGATTTTTGCATCTAATATCATTTAATAGAACAACTAGATGTGTTTTTATCCTTAATATTGTTTTCTTAACACTAACCTTTTCCTAACTGCATTCATGTCATCCCTCTTTCCCTCTTGTTCTCTACATCTGTCCTCACCTCTTCTGTATCTCTATTCCTATACTCTATTTTCTCTCTCTCTCTTTCCCTCGGTCTCTCGCTCTACCTCTCTCTCTCTCTCTCCCCCCCTCTCTCTCTTTCTCTCTGTTGGCTGTATTGTGTGCTGGTCACATCAGATTGCTCGTGAAGCAGAGGCGGCCATGTTCCACCGGCAGGTGTTTGAGGAGCTGCGGCGCTGTACGCCCCCCTCTACCGACCCCGCCGAGGCCATCGCCATCGGTGCCGTGGAGGCCTCCTTTAAATGCATGGCCTCTGCGTTAATAGTCCTGACTGGGTCTGGAAGGTAGGCAGGTGGAATGGAGATGATGTGGAATACCAAACGTCAGGGACCAGGGAGAGTAGGGACAGAAGACTTGACCAGAGAGTGAGAGTGAGAGTGAGAGTGAGAGTGAGAGTGAGAGTGAGAGTGAGAGAGAGAGAGAGAGAGAGAGAGAGACACACATGGCACACAGCTTGTGTTTATAAGTGTCCGCCTGTGAAATGTAAATGAGTATGATGGATTTGGGTAATGTTGAAATGCTGATTTCTCACCAGATGTTTAAAAACAGTGGACGAGTACAGGGCAGAACTGGTGGACACATTCTAGTCCATGTGTCTCTCTATTTCTCTCTCACTCTGTGTCTGGGTGTGTATGGTTGTTGGAGTGATTGTGTATAACCCCTCCCTCCCTCCCTTCACCGGCCGGCGCTGTCAGATTGCCCGTGAAGCTGAAGCAGCCACGTTCCACAGACAGCTGTTTGAGGAGCTGAGACGCTCCACCCTCATGACCCGGGACCCGTCAGACGCTGTTGCTGTGGGTGCCGTCGAGGCTTCCTTCAAATGCTGCGCCAGCGCCATTATTGTGCTCACCAAAACCGGCAGGTAAGAGGTGGAACACAGCTGTCACAGGTAAGAGAGGAGGGGTTCCTGCTGAAAGTATTCTTGACAGTGACTAGAATAATCATCATTATAAGATCATGATGTTTTGTGATGTTAGTTTGGTCCCCTGAATGACTGTCGAGCGTGTTTGTGTGTGAGAAGAGCTAGCAGTATAGACTGTATAATCTTCTTCATGTGTTCAGTATTAGTCGAGTTGACTGGCGTGTGACTTCTATTTACTATTTCTTGATCACGTTAATAGAAATCACATGATGGTCAGCTCGAAAACTAATGCAGTACAAATGATTAGACGTCTGTCAGACAGTACATGGTGTTTATTGCGAATCATCTGTAGACATGTTCTGCATATCAGCTTGTTCCCATTCACACACTTCTGTTCTGTCTGCTGACTCAGGTCTGCTCATCTGATCTCACGGTACCGGCCCCGCGCCCCAATCATAGCTGTGACCCGTAATGGGCAGACCGCCCGTCAGGCTCACCTGTACCGCGGCATCTTCCCCGTACTCTACAATGAACAGTCCAATGACGTCTGGGCCGAGGACGTGGACCTGCGGGTTAACTTCGCAATGGATGTCGGTAAGAGAGAGTCGATGTCTGGAACGCCTACATTAGATATGGCATGAATGATGAATTTAGACCACACGTGCAGATTATTTTGTTGATTGAATGGAATCTTGTATATTCAAGTGTTGAAGTTCTGTCAGGTTGACTCTGCTCCTGTGTTTCTCAGGCAAGGCTCGCGGATTCTTCAAGCCCGGGGATGTGGTCATCGTTCTGACCGGCTGGCGTCCGGGTTCCGGTTACACCAACACCATGCGTGTTGTTCCAGTGCAGTAAACATCACACTTCTTCGCTGTTCCTCCTCACTTCATTCCTCCCGTCACTCGAACAGGCCCACCGGACCACCATCTCAAATAGCAGATGAGCGACCAGTGGAGCATCATCACTTCAATTCTGTGTGCTTATTTCTTATTTATCTACAGGTGTGTTACTAACATGCACTGGATGTCACTTTTAAGGTTTGAGGGAGAGGAGGAGAGCGCTGTGACCACACTGTGCTGACTGATTTATCCACAGATCAGATGCTCTTTAGAGATGACTCCTCATGTGTAACTCTAGTTTGTGTGCTGTTACTCTGCCTGCGTTTTGTTTTGCACTGTGTTCACACACCCAAACCATGTTACATCTGTTTAGTTTTACTGTGAGGTGTGTCAGAGAAACCAACGCTATAAACGATATACACATATATATATTTTTGGCTAACCTTAGAGAAATGATGACACCCACACTTTTCATTGTGTTGAAGAGGAACAGGAGAATAGTTGAAGATCAGATCAGTGTAGGAAAATAAGAATTGAGTTGAATGTTGTTGCTGCAGTAACGGTCACATTCCTCCATCATCTTGCTCCAGTATGCTCGTGTGTTGAATGCGTGTTTATTTTGTGTTATGTGTGTGTTAAGTCTCTCTGCTTTGTGTTGCTAGGGATCAAGATGTTATTATAAATCTAAAAATAACTGTAGAATCATTCTGAAATGTTGTGCTATTCATGACTGAATTAATAAAGGAGACAAGCACTTAACCTGACTACACTTTTTTTCATTTCACGTTACAACAAAAACATGAACATACTTTAATTTAACTTTAACAAAGTTTTTAATTAGTATATGATGATTAGTATAGGATATCATCATACTTTTTTGTATTTTTCTTCTATTAAATATCTGCGCCATTAAATCTGATTTCTAACATTAGGAGTTTCACTTGCTTAGTGAGATTCTTGTTAATCTGTGGCTTAAGAGGAGATTTCGCACATGACTGTCCCAGTAAGATCTTAAAATAAAAGATCATTTATTTACATGACCATTAACGGCTAAATGGTTGGGAATGTGAAAAAGAATGTTGTGGATATACGACAGCAACAGTGTGATGTATAGTTTAGGTGTTTACTTGGTACTTTGCCAAATTGAAATTTTCCCTCAATGACTCCGGAGTATGTCGTCTAGAAATGTGCCCATAGATCAGAATTAAATCACATGAAAAAAGAGAAAAACTCAGATTTATCCCAAAGTGGTGCATTTATTTGACACTGTTGTAAACCCCGTAATGATCTTATAAATCTGAAGATGCAACTTCAACTCAATAATTCACATGATGTCGATGTTTATTAACATTTTAAAGCAAACACCTGAATGTTGTGTTGAACACTGTAAACCGTAACCAGCTTTCAGGATGCATGTGAGCGACAGCTGAAGCTCATTGGTTGTCTTGACTGTAGACCACGCCCACCTGCCTCCGGGCTTCATCCATGATCTCGGCCAGCAGTGCTGAGTCTGCGTGAGACATGCGTGAGCTCTCCTTCAAACCTACAACACATTTATTAAACAGAGATTACAGGATTAAATCATCTTAATCTCATGAAAATCATCAATATGACAGTAAAATATAAAATAAGAATTTTGAGCCAGCTGCTGTTACTGCATATTATTGAATTTTAAAGAATATTTGTAGAAAAACATTCCAGTTTTTGTTACTAAATGTATCCTTGTTTAATGAACAATTATGTCCAGATCGAATGTAAAAAGAATAGGATTGTAGTCATTTTTTATGTAAAGTTGACTTACTGTTACATATGTAATGCATTAATCAAAACAGACCTAGTACATTCAAAATTGTATTTACATCCTTTCATTATTTTGTAATAAATTGTGACGCAGACATGTTTCTGTAAGATTCACTCTTGTACTGTTACACCAAAGTGACATCTCATGGTTGCTATTAAAACTGCAGATGAAGTTTTAGAAACGAGACACAATATACATATTACAACTTGTGGACCAAGGCAGAGAAAAAAAAGACGAATAAAACAAGAAAAATGCTGCGTACCATTTCGCATACTATCCGTTCTAAATCTAAAAAAGAATATGAATGTTCCAAATCGTAGTATGTTGAAAAGAGTATTCCAAAGATTCCCGGATGTATATAGTGCTCACAGTGTGCATTATTCCAAGGCAGAGGTGCAGAGTTTTCTTTCAGAGGTTTTTCATCCATAAAACCAAAATAACATCTCATATTACTTTCTGCCATACTGACCTTGATTTTTATTTTAAAACCATATTAAATACAAAAGACACAGAATAAGAACCATGAAAAAACTAAAGACGTTTTGAAGCTTTTCAAATTTTTGTAATTGAATGCCCATTTTATTTTTGTATTTGTTTGTAATTTTTTATATTCTTCTTTTTATATTTTGGTAACCCCTGACATGTATAGGTTTATGTACTCTTATTTGTATAATACTGTTCAAATTGTTCTTCATTAATAAAAAAAAGGCTTTGCTACACCCTAAAATGGATATACTTTTCCATAACAAAAACAGAACATACTTTTAGTGCATAGTATAAGTGGGCAAAATGGGACGCAGCAAAATAAAAAAGGAAAAAGAGATAAAAAACGCAAGACATTCAAATTTCACATTAAAAAAAATCACCTTTCAGTAAACACTGTCGGACCTCCTCGGCCTCATAGCGCATGCCTGTACTGTTGAGGAAGTTCAGAGGCAGAGCAGGGTCAGGAACGGGATACTGAGTCTCCACACCGTTGACCATCAGAGACGTCGGACACCACATATGAGCGGGAATCTGATTCAAAACAACAACACAATCTATTACAACATGTCATGTTTACACTCATAAACCCCAAATGTTTACGTTCACACAATTGACTGTATGCGGTACAGCATGAATTTCACTTTAACAGCTGTGTAAGTCACACACAAATTGAATTATAGTGAAGTACCTTAAATATTTACATTACAGACGTTCAGACTTCTAAAAGAGGAGTTCATTAGAATAAAAACCCATTTTAGATTTCTCAACCTCAGACGTGCCAGAGGTGCTTTGGTCTATAGCTTTGGCACTAATGGAAGGATTCAATAAACACACACGTGGTAGACAAAACAGCCCATAATACAAAGACATGCGTCACCTTGATGGTGCCTTTAGTACCGGCGATGACGGCCTCGTTCTGAAGCTCAACAGCCATCGTGCAGATGCAAACGGCCATTCTGTTTCCAGAGAACTTCATTGTGACAATCATTCCTTCATCTACACCTGAAATGTATCACAACAAACAAACACCTCTCTTGACCTTTGATCTCCTGACGTGGTGTTGGTCTGGAAGAGTCCAATGAGTTCAGTACCTGTATCCAGACACACTCCAGTAGCTTGGACACACTGAGGTTTTTCTCCGTTGTAAACCATCAACACAAACTGAAGGCAGTAGATGCCGATGTCCAGCAGAGCGCCTCCGCCCAGATCTTTCTGCACAGCGCGAGAAATCTGCATGATGGGAACGCCAAAGTCCACCCGCACCATCTTCACCTCCCCGACCGCGCTCTGAGACAGCAGTCGACTGATCTCCAGTGACGCCGGAAAGAATCGAGTCCAAACGGCCTGCACAAGAACAAATAATACACCTGTTGAAGTGAAGAGCCTCATCTGGAGAGCACAAGACCTCACGACATCTGCACACAATCTGAGACTCTATATGACGTCTGTTCAACATCTGCTCACCTCCATGAGGAAGACGTTGTTCCGCTTGGCTGTGGCGATCAGCTCCTGAACTTCCCTCAGGTTCATGGCCAGAGGTTTCTCACACAGGACGTTCTTCCCCGCGTTCATGAATAAAACACCCACACGCAGATGATGAGGGTGAATGGCGCCCACGTACACCACATCTGTGAAGAAGAGCACCATTACATCATCAGCGCCGTCACATGACACGTGTCAGAACGCTTCCGTTACAATCAATATGATATCTCTTTACATTATTTCATCACAAACCTGACGGTACATTATGCAAAATCGTCATTAAAAGCCTCGTCATTATTTCTGATGGAGTTTTTTTTAATGAACAGTAGTAAGTTCACCATAGTCAAAAATATTCAAAACCTAAAAGGCATCGATACAAGATTCATACTGAAAAAACTCTACGAAATTTGGAAACTAATTCTAAAGGTATAGTACGGAGAAATCAACCAAAAATAACACATAAATAAATAGACCAATAGGACACTTGTGTTGTAAATATGAAGAATTTGAAATTACATTTTGAGAAAACTTTCAGGATTTTAAAACTGAAGTGTCAGGGCACTAGCCAAACATTTATTTAAAAATAAAACAATTTCACAGTGACTAAAGAATCAATAAAAACCTTAAAATACAGTCAAAATGAATTATTATTATATCAATTTCAACATAATTTTGTCTACACTCTTTGATGATAGTTTTAGAGATGGAGAAAAGATTGAAGACAGTATTGACTCATGCTGTTCTGGGATCAGTTCACATCTCACCGATCTCTTGATCTTTAGCCAGCTCTTCATAGCTGCCGTGCACGCGCGAGATGTCATGCGTCCGCGCGAACTCCTGCGCGCGCTTCAGGTCACGCGCGGCCACAGCAACCACCTGTTGTTTGTTGAATAAAATGATTTTAATGCCAAACCCATCATTATGTATATTTTTATTTCGATATGTACTATTTCCAATTGACAAAAATAAAGAAATTGTGTCTGTGTTCCTTTACAGGAGATTATTTTTTCCCGGTTCATTACTGGTGTGAACAGATCACGTGCTTTCTAAAACTTCCTGATGTTTACATGTTTAAATGAATCATGCACATTTCTGTAGAATCCATCAGGTTTATTACATATTTAAAGCACCGAATGTCTGTCAGTGGGTTAAAATCACTATTCAGAGTGTTATACCAGCGCGCGCATGTTTGATCGAAGTACAAAGGTCACCATGTGAATATATAAGATGTGTTATATAATCCTTATAATAGACGTTTCATTCTTAGATCAAAGAGCTTGTTGAAATGTGAACTGAACATGATCTACAATCATACTTTGCAGAATAATGTCAAACTTGAATTTTTTCGGAAAAGTTCTCTCTTTTATGTTGTTCTTAGTGAAGGTATGTTTACAGATGTTTACCTGATGATGTTCAGGTGAGAGGGTCTTCAGAGCCACTGTAAAGTCATGACTGATCTTTCCTGCACTGCAGATTCCCCATCTGATCGACATGATGGCGTCTGTCACTCACATAAGATCCGTCACTTGAGTAAGAAAATAATACGGTATTGAAGTGCGCATGCGCAGTGGAGGGAGCTGTATACCTTCTAGCAAAAACCGCAGATCCCTCTGGAATTTGCGGTGTACGTCAAACCCGCCCACATCGAAGTGTGACGTCATACGCCACGCCCATGTCAAATACGTCCTCATCACTGTTCCGCCCCTGAAACATTAAATGTGCGCAAGTGCAAAATTGGCGCTACTGGAAATCTGAATAAAACGTAATATTTCGTTTTACTATTATATGATTTCATGATTGTAACGGACGTCTAGGCTAAATTTAATTAAATCCATGCCACCCTTATTTGGTAAAGCTTGCCTGTATCAGCGTTAAGAGCATTGCATTAACAACGCAAGGTTGTGGGTTCGAGCCCATGGGATTGCAAATATCTATGTAAAATGTATAGGATAAAGCAATGTAAGTTGCTTTGGATAAAAGCGTTTGCCAAATGCATTAATGTAAATGTAAATGTAAAGCATATCTAAATTATGGAGCTAATTTCGTCATCAAAACAGAACACTTTAAATTAGGCTTATTGTTAATAAAAACATTTATACCTTACCTCAATTCTTATGTAATGAGATAAATTCCTTTTTATTAGAATGATCGATCAAAGATGTTCTAAATGTTCTGTGGACAATAACATATGGGATATTTTACTAGTCACACGTTAACACATTTTCATTCATTTATATAACTGGTTTCATAATGAGGTGTTTTTTCATAAATCATATTTCGGAACTATAATTAATTAATAATTATTAGTTTTCATTATAACTTGTGATTTTAAGTTTATTTTTTCTGTGTTTTATCGATACAAATGTAGCGTCATAATAATATTGAAATGCATCCCCTGTACTATTTTCAATAAAAATGTTTATAACAAAAAACACGTTTTGTCGTATTTACAATTTACGTGACGTATGAAAAGGTCACATGATCATTCGCGACATGTTTTGACAGAACATTCGGAAAGAATGTAAGGAATTGACATTAAGACATTTCTTATATGATGCTCAAATGAAGGAAAACGAGTGAGTGCAGTATGGAGATTTATTAGGAACAGTGAGGTCATATGAATATAAGGAAATAGAGACATTTCTCTCCACTCTTTCATCACAGAAGGGGGCACTATGCACTAAAGTTTGTTTGCAACCTGCCAGAAAAAGTATAAAGTAGCAGAACGAACAGAATGACTTATAGCCAGAAGAATCAAAATACACTTTAATATAACAAAACGAAAGGAAATATCTGATGAAAAGTTAAAAGAAATGAGGATCAGAGAAATTACACTTAAAAAAATGTGAATAATGGGCGTGGAAAAATTATGGAATATATAAAACATTTATGAAATATTTAAGAAAGGTACATCTGTTTGAAAGGATTGACAAACCAATTTACTTTGTTATAAATATATATATATATATATATATATCTGCTAGTTTAGTAATTCCATCAAGGAACAACACACTCCACAACAGTAGGTGGCGGGAATGCGCCTTTCTGTTGTATGCCAACCGCCATTAAAAGCCAAAAGAAGAAGAAGAAAAATACACTTTAACCCAAATACATACTTTAATGGAAACGCAGTCATTCCGCGATATTGTTTCAAAAGACATTTAGAAAACATCGCTTAAATCTTTAATGGAAATCTGGCTATTGACGATAACGTCTTTGACATGGGCGTGGCTTCTGACGTCACACTTGGATGTCATTGGGTTGATCTACTTGAAAAACTCAACAGCGTCTGACTGCACAATGTTATGACGTAATCATGAGCGCGCAACAACAACACAGCGGCGTGTTCCACGAGCTCAACTGTGTTTTCTGTTTATCAGGTAAATTCATTTATTTTGTCGTGTTTACATGAATAACATACTTTACAAGTATAAGAGGGTAAACAATTTTACTTTGTGCTTGTCGGAATTCTTGAAACATTTAACGTGAACACGCTGCCATGTTGTTTGCGGTGCAACATTTGATTCGATTCGTGTTTTATCATTGATGTCGCGTGTTATTCAAATGTTCAGCACAGTACACACATGTACATCGCATGAAGAATGTTTTATGTGCACTGTTTTCATCTTTATGAACACTTGACAAACAGAGCAGACACTTGCTTCCGCATGAACCGCATGAGCTCTGCTGTGACGTGCTTGACAGCCTCCATGAGACAACAAATGAACAAACACAAATCACAAACATTTCTCATAGTAAAAGTTTCTGCAAAAATACAATTATTCCCACATTGAGCTTGCTACACAACAGAGGGAAGTGTTTAGTTTTCAATGTGCAAGGTTTGATGGGAATGTTTGTTCTGATGTCTACATTAAAACAAGACAAGCAGAGTTATTATGGTTTTGATTTTGAGTTTTAGTTTGTTGTACTAACATTCAAAATGAGCTTTTATTTTTTATTTTAAAGTTTTAGCAATTTTGGTGTACTGTATGGTTTTGTCATTTTATAATAAATGTTTTATGTGGATAGATATAATATTAATAGATTTTTTTGTTTAGTTTTACTTAATTTTTTGTTTATTATTATAACTATATTGCTTTCAAAATTTCAGTTTATTTTTGAGGCAACAACAATTTTTAGGTCAATATTTGGTTTGATTTCAATGAACAGAAACGTTTCCAGAGTTTTGATTTTAGTAAACTGAAATAACTTTGAAGACAAGATCTTTTTTTATGTTTTTTTCTTTATTAAACGTGTTTCCTTTACAGACGTGAGTTGTGTGTCAGGTTCAAGTGAACATGTTTGCTCAGGATTGATGTTGTCTTGAATGAGTGGGTGAGTCTACGCACATGATAAATAAACCTCTGCTTCTTTATTTCAGGAAGGTCTTATCCACGTCTCGTATAAGGATGGATTTTCTGTTTGGTGTCTTGAACGTGGTTCTAACGTTGACCCTCCCGGTGCATTGTGGGAAAATCCTGGTGTTTCCTCATGAAGGGAGTCACTGGATTAACATGAACGTTTTGCTTCAGGAGCTTCATGCTAGAGGTCATCACATCACAGTGTTACGAGCGCTCGACAGCTGGTACATCGCTGAAGATTCCCCTCACTACGTCTCCATAACACTTCCTGTTTTACTGGGCGGCGACGATGAGTTCTACAGCATGTTCATCTCTAAACAACTCCAGATTAGAAGACAGGGACACTCGGCGTGGACCAGATTCAAACTGGACATGACTCTGAAGGACAAGTTTTCCAAAATGCACGAGAAGATCTGCGAAATGGTGATTTACATCATCGAGAAAGATCCTGCGCTGATCGACCGGCTCAAGAAGACCGGATACGACGTGATGTTGACCGATCCGGCAAACGGAGGAGGCGTCGTGCTCGCCCACTATCTTCATCTCCCTCTGGTGTTGAACGGGCGCTGGACGGTTCACGGAGAGGCACATTTTGGAATGGCTCCATCTCCGCTGTCTTATGTCCCCTTCCCTCTGTCTCAGCTGACGGATCGCATGACCTTCATTCAGAGAACGTATAACCTGCTCTTCTACACCGTGCGTCTTTATCTTTACAAGCGTATCGTGGGCCCTCATTACACAGCTCTGTGCGCACGCTATTTTCCCCCTCATTTGGATTATTTTGAGTTATTTCAAGCGGCTGACATTTGGCTGATGAGGGTGGATTTTGTGTTTGAGTTTCCCCGCCCAACCATGCCGAACTTCATTTACGTTGGCGGTTTCCAGTGCAAGCCTGCCAAACGCCTTCCGGCGGATCTGGAGGATTTCGTCCAGACGTCTGGAGATCACGGAGTCATCATCATGTCGTTGGGAACTCTGGTCGGGCAGCTGCCGCTCGACATCGCCGAAGAGATCGCGGCCGCTTTTGCTGAACTTCCACAGAAAGTGATTTTGAGATACACGGGAGTGCGGCCGTCCGCTCTAGCCAACAACACTTTACTGGTGAAGTGGTTTCCGCAGAACGACCTCCTGGGCCATCCCAAGACTCGACTGTTCGTGTCCCATGGAGGCACTAATGGTATTTTTGAAGCCATTTACCACGGTGTTCCAATCGTGGGCTTACCGCTTGTGTTCGATCAAGATGACAATCTTGCTAAAATGAGATCTAGAGGAGTGGCCAAGGTCGTGGACATCGCCGCCATAGACAAACGTTCATTTAAAGAGGCTTTACATGAGGTTCTTCATGATCCGTCCTACGGGAGACGCATGCAGAAACTCTCCCGTCTCCATAGAGACACGCCATTAAAACCACTGGAGAGCGCCATCTTCTGGACTGAGTTTGTCATGAGACACAAAGGTGCCGCTCACCTGCGCACCGAGGCTTATAAAATGCCCTGGTATTCATATTATTGTGTAGATGTTGTGGGCTTTCTCATGTGTGTTGTGTTTTTGACAGTGTTTGTGGTGTTTAACATCATCAGGTGTTTATGCTGCAGGTGTTTCAAGAGAAAAAAGAAACAGGATTGAGTCTAGTGTTTTGCCAGATTGGGTGAGCGATTTCCAGCCCTAAGCCTCAATAAAACATGCCCACTCCAACAAAATCCAACCCAAATTTTAACTGCCTGAATAATGTGATAGAAATGTATTGCGATGTCAATCAACGATGATAATGACCATTTTATCTCCTTAAAACCAACTATGACAAGATGAAAAAATATATTTAAACCAGGAAATGGGTCGAATGGATCAAACATAGCATCAAAGAGAGTTCTAAAATATGACTAATATGTCTCGAAACTATTTCAAAGAGAAAATCAAGAAATTAACTTTAACCCTCAAAAAGTGCCCACTAGAATTGATTGGATTGGGAAAGCTAACTGGGCATTTTCCACTCTTCATGAACTTCATTCATACACCGCGGCAGCCAAAAATGTGCAACACAACAAAAAACACACAAGAGAACAAAAAACGAACAGCAGCAACAATAATGCGCTTAACTTTGAGAGTTGCCCTGATATCTGACAGAACTACGTACATCTTTTGTGAAGTATATATTCCAGAACATATAATACACTATTGAGCAAGTCCAGCAGCTGTCAAGGACGAGTATGGTGAAGTAACGTTAGCAGAATCCCATATTCTGCTTGATTTTTATTCAATCTTTCAACTGCTTTGAATTCTGTTATAGTTGTATTTACAAAGTCTTAGAATCGTCTGTCACCACATGTGTAATCCACGTTGTGAGATTTGAGTTCCTCTCCCTACCCTGCAACATTTGGGCCACTTTGGCATGCCGATCACTTCAATATAGAAAATCTGGCCCTTTATCGCAACCCCGTCACTCACGAGCCATCACATGATCTCAACTTTCGATTGACTGACAGGTAAGGTCTCCCTATCCCAGACCTGATTGTTTAAACAGAACCAATAAGGGTTGTGTTAAGGAATAATGTGTTTATGACGGCACTACACATTATTTTCGAATGTTTTGAAATAACTTGACTAATCAAAAGCAAAGAAAAGGCGAGCTGCTTGGGCGGCTTTTAATTGCATAAGCAGCCCGAATTTTGTCCACCTGCCCCATGCATCTGGCAACACTGATTGAGTCTGAAACATCACATTGTGTTACAGTGCATCTGATATGTTGTTTTTTTATTTTTAGTACTTCCATATTTGCTGTGGTAAACTAGTAGTAAAATTCCTAGAAAATGTTGTAACTACTGTCGTAAATAAAGTTCACTTAACTTTACTGTAGTGTAGTAGTACATACTATAATTTGCGACAGTACACTACAATTAACTACGGTTTATCAATTTACTTTAATATTACAAAAAAGTATGCTAGTATAATGTACTACAGTATCTGTAGAATTGACCACAGTTCACCATGGCATCACTTAAGTATTTTTTCACGTGGCTTGGTTTTACTTAAAGGGATACTTCACCCGGAAATGAAAATTCTGTCATCGTTTACTCACCCAAGGGCAGTTTCAAACATGTATCAATTTTATTGTTCTGTTGAATCTTCACATTTTTCTAGTCTCGCTTAGACTGGAGGTTTGGAACTTATCGGCTCTTTAAGGCCCACCCAAGAGGCCAAATGACTGACAGGTAAGGCAAACAATCCAAGTGGACCGTTAAAGAAAGCAACACGTCTCTTGGAAATACTGTGAAATTCAACCAATCAGATGACAACTTTGAACATGCTGAAGTGTTTCCAGAATGGTGTCCCTAATGCATCAGACGTCTGAGGCTGAGACTAGCAATTTTCAGTTCTGGGACACATTCCACTACCATAGTAGAAAAAAGCTTAATTGTTGTTCTGTTGAAACCAAAATGAGATATTTTGAAGAATGGAAGACAGAAACAGTTCTGGGCACCTTTGACTACCATTTAATTTCTCCTACTATCGTACTCAACAATGTCCTGGAACTGAAATTTGCGAACATCCTTTCGAATATCTTTCTCTGTGTTAATGAGAAAAAAAGACTTACAAACAGGTTAGAAACAACTTGAGGGTGAGTAAACGATGACAGAATTTTCATTTTTGGGGGAACTGTCTCTTTAAAGTTGAGCACTGTAATGTTTTGGTGAATAATGATCTTCGAATTATAAATGAATATTTTTTTATGAAATGTTTAAGATGTTTTATTTTAAAGCAAATGTCTACAGAAGAAGGATCATAGGTGGGAATTACAACATAAACAGGAAGTCCCGCCCCCACACACTGATGCCATTGGTTTGGCCGGTGATTCAGTGTCAGGTCAGAGAACCACAGTGTTCATTATTAGTCTTGTTTTAAATAATTTGTGTCATATTATTAACATCAATCCTAAAGCACCACTCTAAAAACCCTTGGATAGTACAAAAATAAAATAATATTCACAGGTAAAAAATCAAAAGCCAGTTTAATGTTAAAACACAATCAATGTTGAATCCTCTAGACTGGTCCTCCGTTCAAATTCATTCTTGGTTTTCCCATATTTGTCATTATTGTTGATGTGTTTACATTCTGTGACAAACACAGTGAACGTGTCCATCAATGCAGCTACAATAAAAGTCTTCATAGTAAAGCAAAAAAGTGAAGCTTTAACTGAAATGTGTTATTCTGTACAAAACGTGTGTTATTTAAACATGTAAGTGAATAAATTGCCAAATTGTGATTCCTTTGACTTTGTTAACTGTGTCTGCTCTTTTTGTACACATCGTTTAAAGGGTTCACCGGCTCGTGTGGCCATTAGTTGAGTTCAACATTTGGTTACAAGGTTAGTAAGTGATTCTGTAACACTATACTCTCATGGCAAGGTGTTGTGCCCGATGTTTTAACATTTCCACTGACTTCCATTACAAGTCCGTTTGCTTTCATATAGCGAGAGATGAGTTGGAACAGCATGTCAGTAGATGTGGTCAGTAGATGTGGTCAGTAGATGTGGTCAGTAGATTTGGTCAGTAGATTTGGTCAATAGATGAGGTCAGTAGATGAGGTCAGTAGATGTGGTCAGTAGATGTGGTCAGTAGATGTGGTCAGTAGATGTGGTCAATAGATGAGGTCAGTAGATGAGGTCAGTAGATGTGGTCAGTAGATGTGGTCAGTAGATTTGGTCAATAGATGAGGTCAGTAGATTTGGTCAGTAGATGTGGTCAGTAGATTTGGTCAATAGATGAGGTCAGTAGATGTGGTCATGTGATGTGAATGCAGAAGGCCGCTGGTGTCAGCTGGCGCTGTACAGACTCATCTCCGCCACATTGACTTCTGGAGTTTCCAGCACTTGCTGACAGCTCTCACGGATGACATACACCACCAGTCCAAAACAGATGAAGATCAGCAGCACTATCCCGATCACCTGTTAACAAGACACACCTGCATCAATGACCAGAGAGAGAACCGGGACCGTACTGCTTAACATCGCATTCAATTCGTCAGGAATGACGCAACTGTGTCAAATAATAATAATAACTATTTTATAAAGCGCATCTCACTTTACATAAAACAAGTTAACGATAATACAAAACACACACAAAAAAACAGGTTATATGCATACAAATAGATACAAAAAGTCAGGATACGACTTTTCAATAAATGTCTAAGACCAGAGAAACTGATTCTGTGTAATTGATATTTTCATGACAAAGTATGACATGACGATTTAAGTAGAAAATTTGAATACGTTTGAAAATGTCTTAATGTTTGGTGTTTCCAAGATCTCAGGTTGTCGAGAACAAAACCCGAGGATCCGTGTTATCCGGCTGGACTTACAAGCATCTTGATCTTCTGTTTCTTACTGTATTTCTTTTACACCACAATATTTTGCTTTAATAGATTTAAAATCCATCAACACTGAAAATGGCGAAATTCAAAAGTTTTTAATGTGGTTCAGACTTTTGCATTGTAAACTTCACAATTTGCGTACTAGTACACTTTTAAAAGTAATGATGCAAGAAAGGGTTCTTCACGGGAATGTCACATAATACCCATTTTAACCCAAAGCACCGTTACTGAACTCTTTTCTCGTTAAATGTACCCAAATCCTCTTAAAACCTTCGTACATTTCATGGACCATATCAACAATTTTATGGTCATTTGTGTCTGTTTTTATTACTTCTGGGCAATTGTAGGATAAAAGCACGAGACTGAGTTGATACATTGATGACGTTCTCCTCTGGTGTGCTGGTGCGTAAAAGCGCACGAGCGCGCGTCATGTCACCGGCGCTCACCTGAGACTCCACGAACAGCCGCTGTGAGCGCAGCATGAGGTCTCGAGGAGAAACGCTCTCCTGGTCTTGCGTGGGCTCGCACCACTTCTGCGGCGCGGCTTTATCCACGATCACGTACCTCCCGTGCCAGTCCGTCATCGCGCAGGCCAAGTACTGACCGTCCAAAAAGAGCAGAATCAACCAGACCACCGCGGGCACGACGCTGGACAGAGACACGGACCTCCTGCGCGAGACCTCGCACCTGCAGCCCTGGACGATCATCATAATCGCGAGGGCCATGACCGCGGGGATGATGAAGAACGCGGACGAGAAGAGTCCGTTCCACATCGGATCACACGGACACTCGAACTCCAGCTCGACCAACTTCTCCAGACCCATCAGGATGAAGCCGAAGGCCACGTTGGACACGAGTGGACTGTCGCTCAACTCATTCTTCAGTCGCGTGAGCCATTGTTGTCTACTGCCCATAATCCCATAAACACCTGGGCGTCACGCGGAGCTCCAGAAATTCCTCCGATGGTGTGCAGATGTGCGCTGATGCGCGTGGAATGCGTCGCCGCGCCCCTTGTCCACTTAACGTTCCCATTGGTTTTGAGGGAAGATGGGTGTGTCGTCCGTGACCTCGCTGCAGCAGGTGATTGGCTCGCAGCTGGATGCAGGTGTGGCTTTGTTTGAAATGTTTCTTTCGTTCACGCGCTGGAATAAAGTGGAGGGAAAACTGGCTACAGTAACCTCAGAACACATGATGAAGTGTGCTTTTAATAATCATAAATATAATAATGCTGATTATTATTATGAAATAGAAAAATAAATACACTTTGGTCGAGAAAAGGCCGTCATTTCTACATTTACGTTACATTCCAATATTTCTTAATAACGTTTATCTGTAGTGAATTGTGAATTTCTCAATTTATTTATTCATGAATCTTTTTATTCACTTATACTTAAGTCGTTTCGAATCCTTTATATTTTCTAATCTTCTTCAATTAATTTCATAGAGTCGTTTCATATGCACACAATGAAGTGAGAAACACGCACCTCTGATTTGCACTTTTATGATTTTAATCTTTATGATTTTAAATGATAAAAATGATAACTACGTTTTAGTTTTATCCAGCAGAGTTTAAAAAGAAAGTCAGAATATCTGATTAATGAATAATGTAGCTTTGTTTTAAATCTTAAAAATACTATTCTTTTATATTTAATACATAATCTCCGATCTTAGGACCTCAAATGTAAATGTTATAATGTGTAAATGTTTATAGATCCACATATAACTTTAAACAGGTTATTAGTACTGGAGAATAATAAAAAGTGTGTTTTTGATATGTTATTTATAAACATCACAATGTTCCTCTAGAATAGTGCCAGGAGAATAAGAACAATAATAGAAACACTCTTAAAAAATAATTGATCTGTTAGCTGTAATATACATTTTATGACGTGATGCTGTAACTCTTGTTTTGTCCATCAGGTGGCGCTCAGTGAATGTAAGTGGGTGCATTTGATTCATTTTATTTCATCTATTTGCTTCTTACTATGGTTGCACTATTCTGCCACATTCTGAATATCACTTAAATACTATGAATTAAGCTGTGTGTAATTATTAAATCGTTAGTACGGCATCAAAAATTGAGAATTATATACAATTTAACAGTTTAAAACTATTGTGCATATGCAGTATTAAAGCAACCGTGCATAAAGATCTCATTTCTGTCATTAGCTTTTAATGAACCGTCTTATACAGTTCAAACCAAATGTCTTTACTTCACGTAATGTTAAGGCATGTTTGTATTTTACATTACGTTTTTTTTATTGGCTCATATTATCACTCTTATCAGAGCACGAGGGTTAAAGAACAGATAACTCCAAAAACCGCTCAATTATAATTTGTGAATTTAAGCAGTTTTGCGTAATCTGTGCGCAGGACTGACGCGCATGAGACACACGCAGCGTGAGCGCGCACCGACAGCTGATGATGCACTTGAATGAGCCGTCGGGTGCGCGCACTGACAGCTGAAGGTTCTCCGCGATGACGGACACTCCGATGGCCCATCAGCAGCATCAGCATCCCTGAGCACCTGCCAGCAGCAGCATCCTCGTGCGCCCGGCCAGCATCAGCATCCCTCATCCATCCCCATGCGCCATCAGCGCCGCGCAGCGCCTGTTCTCGCGTCCTCTCCGCGCGCCTCCGCCATCCTCTGCGGCTGAAGCTGCGCTCTCTCCACGCGTCCCGTCCGATCGCCTCAGCCTCCAGGATGCTGTCCGTCACACGGATGCTGGCGATGGTCGTCATCCTCGGAAGCGTAATGCTGCAATATGTGTCACCTCAGCTCAACGGTAAGGATCCGGGGACGCGCTCGTCGGGATCTGTGTGTAATCTGCTTTAGGGACGCGCAGGTTAGAGGTCGATGCCATCTTTATTATCATACGCGCGCAATCGAGTTTATTTTAACTGCACATCGTCAGTGGAAATGTAATGCACGCGCTGGGATCGAGTTGATTAAATGTCGTACATTAACCGCGCGTGTGCGTCTGCGCGCTTTATTCTTCTTATTCTTCCGCACTGTGTGTATTTCATAGCGGGACATATCTTCATATTCTTGTCCTTGGGAAGGGTTATGCGAGTGTGTTCCTCCTGCTCGTATTCTCCAGAGAAAAATGTGTTGTTTTCACCCTTCAAACTGACATTCACATCCAGTGAGCTGTCACGACTCGTTTTTGCGAATGTCCTGTAAGAAAGAATGAAGTTATTAATATACAGTCTGGTGATAAGATTATTTGATTCTGCCCTGAGCTTGAGGTTGTGAAATGATTTGTAGATGTGTAATTGTTTGTGATGTTGATATCTGAACAAATGGAAAGCAAAGGGACGATGAGCAGTAAATAATGAGAGAGTGATTCCCCACAGGCATGTGTGTGACTTCACATTCTGGAGAGTCACAGCTGTGACCGGAGAGGGCACATTCATTACCTGCGGACAAACAAGGCCGGGGTATTCCCTCTCTAGCCCCCGGAAAGCAAAGAAAACAACGGGGAATAATCAGTCATTTTTATGTCCGAGTTCTGTTTCGGGGCACTATGATGCATCATTCGAAGCATCCGCTGAATGTGTTATATTTATTGTTAGCAGAAACACATTTGGCTGGCACAGATATGGGGTAAAAATATACCCCACGTAACATCTACTTTGTTGTTGTTTCAGCTACATTTGAAAGTAGTTTTTATGGAGTCACATACTGTAAAAAAACTTTGATCAGGTTTTTACATAATCTTAACAAATCAAATGAAGTTTGTTTATATCGAATCATCACTTGCAGTCAACATTTAAATTAATCAGTTGAAAGACTTTTGGATGAGCTTAAACATTGAAGGCTTCACAAGTGGTGAGGTAGAAAGAGCTTGTGAAGTCATTTGTGCATCATCAGGGTCAACGGACACACCGTGGTTTTTAAACGGGTTTCTCCGAACACTCCCTGCGTCTTTCATTGGTTGGATAAATAGTAAACCCCGCCCCTGACTCACATCATTGGTTGAGCTTATGTTGCTGTGTCAGACGTTTGGGTTAACAGACTTGAGCTGGAGAGAGATGTTCATGATTCAAGAAGGTCAACCGATAATAAACTGCTTACAGATCCCAGTACAGTTAAGATGAGAACCGAAGATATTCTGGAGTGATTTGTAATCAACCTCATTCACTGTTCAAAAGAAAATGACATGCTGTGCAGTGGCTGTCTGTTATTACTGTTGTGTGTGTGGCCTTGTTTTATATCCCGGTGGGGACCAAAACCACCTGAATGCACACCAACTAATGGGGACTGGGTTCACCGTGGGGACCAAAATTGAATATCCTGCAGGCTAAAAAACATATAAATCGTACAAAACAATTTTTTTTTAAATGTATAATGCAAAAAGTTTAGCAAATGATCTTTAGGTTTTGGAGATAAAATATACATTTGGTACAGTATAAAAATCATTACGCCTATGGACTGTCCCCAGGGAGATAATAAACCAGGCGTGTGTGTGGACATGTTTTTATATTCCGGTGGGGACATAAACCTGAACACACACCTGTGTGTGTGTGCGTGTGACTGTGTGTGTTAGAGGGTATGTGTGTGTGTGTGTGTATGCGTGCGTGAGTGTGTGCATGCATGCGTGTGTGACTGCGTGTGATAGAGGGTGTGCGTGCGTGTGTATGCATGCATGTTTGTGTGAGTGTGTTACTGCGTGTGTGTTTTGATAGTGTTCACATAAGCTCAGTGGCTCTGGTGGATAATCCTTCTATTGTTTGGTAAAGTCTGACTGTACAGATTCCGTCCTCACTGCAGTCACTATACAACACAACTCATCACTTCATCTTTCAGTCTCACAAACTCAAAATCCAGATCAAGAAAATCCAAACAAAAATCGATTTGGTTCAACGCTCCGACAGCAGTTCTTAAATCAAATCCCGGCAAACTCTTGAATATCAGCGGAGACTGTAGTGAGAATAGTGAAGAGCAGACGGAGACAAACACGTTGATCAGAAGCAGACTGATGTTCTGTTTCAGGGCTTCTTCTCGATCACTAACCCAGAGAGTCAAACACCTTTAATGTATTCAGCCGATTATAGCACACGCTTCATTCATATGTAGGTGTGTCTACTCCTCATTTACACAGGACGGCTTTACAAGGAAATATAATATCAGACTGAATTATGAGCTGTTGGGATGTGAGATGTGGAGTGTTGGGCTCTATGCAGTGACGGGTGCTTTTACATTCAGCTGATCTTCATTTTGAAGAAGAAAAGATTTAATGTCTGTATTAAATGATTCTAAACTGTATATACTCTGTTTTGTATACACGAGTACAGTGTGTTGTGTTGATGTGTTGCGTGAGCAGCAAGAGATATGTGCAGGACTGTAGATGGCTGTGTCTCATTCTGCTGCATGTTTCTATTATTAGAACAGACACAAAGAGCACAGAACTGACTGAAGACATCCATTAACACTTAATGCACTGGCGCTTTATTCATCAGTTTGTGTTTCTGTTTGTGTGGTTTACTGTTACTTTACAAAACACACCAAAATGCGACTCTGAAGAATGGAAGATTGTGTGTCGTGTGAATGTGTGTATGCATGTTTAATCTGACCTCATGAACACAGCAAAGCACAAAACTCGAGAGCAAAAATACACAAGACGTCCATAAGACCATTTCTGTCATCTTTCACTCATTGTCAGGATGTTTTTTGTCTGTGGAAATGTTGAGAGAGATCGTGCACGTGTGTATTTTATTCCAGTTTCTTTGTGCGAGGGACAGACCTCTCAGTATTATGGGGATGCTTCTCTATGCTGTATAGTTTTGTTAAACTGAACATGTTAAAAGAGAAGATTCGTCTGTTTTTCACATAAAGCTGTTGAGAAGACTTTAAGAACTGTGTTTTGGTCACTTAACCCTACATCTGGACGAATATTATCTTATTTTATTCGCTGGTTCTCAGCTGTGTATTACAGTCCCAATCAATGAAATGCTAGAAAATATTTACAGTTTGCTCATATTTAATATGAACACAACTCTGGAAAAAATAAGACCAGCCTAAAATGATGTGCAGTTTTTCATGAGCTATTGGTATTTAAAAGTATGCACTTTGTTCCAGAACAGTATAATCTACTCAATAAAAATAAGCAAACTGTACTCAAAACTGTGAAAAAGTTCATTTATTTTACAACTTTTAAGTGTGTTTTGAGTTCCAGGGACACAAAAATAAGATGTCACTTAACTCAAAAACTGAAAAACTCAGTTACTTAGTAATAAGTTACTGTCATTTAATTACTTTTCCCTTGAAAAGTAAAGTAAGGGATTACTCTTATTTTTAATTACAGTAACGTCTGATGTAATTAAACTAAATATAGTTTATATATGCAATAGTGGAATTGACATCAATATTCTATGTCTAATTTTAAAATCCGTGCTTTAAAATATAATCCTCACCTTTGTTATACTTTGGTCAGTTAATAATGCTTCATATATTTTATATTATTTATTTGAATGAATTAAAAGAGGCGTTTCATGTCTCTCTTTGATTCACTTAACTCATCAAGGTTGATACAGGATATAAAAAGTAATAAGTAATTAATACTTTTTTGAGAGAGTAGTTTGTACAGTTATCTTATTACACTATTCAATATGTAATTAATTATTACACGGCTCATTTGAATGCTTGATTCTGATTGGCCAGTCATGACATTCCAAGGGTTGTCCTCAAAACGAATAACACCCTGTAACCCGGATGCTGCAAACCATTTTGAGAGGGGCAGTTTAATATTATACAAAAATGTATCATAAATATGTCTATTTATAACATATATGACATTATTTTGACAAATTATAAAAGCAAATTGCCTGTTCGTGACATTTGAATGTCGTTTCTTACTTAAAAACCAAAATTAACGTCTTTTCTTTGATAACAACCTTCTGCGATAACAACCGGCTGCCAGTACATCATCCCTTACTAAGTAAATAGTAATTCATTACTTTTTCACAATAACTTACCCAACACTGCTCAAAAATATTAATGACATCTTCCAATGACGTCAGAGCGATTCCCAGCATGCTAGATGCATTTAAGAAAAGGTGAGCAAAATAACATCAATGAAAGGCAAATTTGCTCAGAAAGGATCACGTGTTGTTTATAAGTTTGTGTATGCGTGCACAGTATCTTTGGCACATGAATTGAACATTATGATGTCCAGGACATGTCGTTTTGCTCAGATGAGGACGGAAATGTTGGATGAGATCGAGTGTGAATTCATGTAACACCTGCAGGGACTGTGAAGAGATTCAGAAAGAAAATCATTCACTCTTAACGTCTTACAAACTCAACATGTCATTTAGCAGGCAACAATTTGAGAACATCAAACCACAGACATCAAAAGAGAAATAAATGAGACCTAAACTAAAACACACATGTGACTCTAAGATGATTATATGATTGTACGTCTTCACGTGTGTGAATATATGTTGTTGGCGGCCGGGTGAGCGGGTGTTTGGTGCTTAAGTGTTTTGTCCTGCAGTTCCCATCAGAGGGTCAGATGAACTCCTGTGACTCTTCTGATGTCACTTCACACTTGTGTTTGTTCTCTCCAGCTTCTTCTTTTGAGTCCACACGATCTGCTTTGAGTACATGCATCTACAGTATCTGCTCATGTCTTACAGCTTCTGTACATTTGGATTTGTCTGTATTGCAGATCCTCGTTGATTATTTCTAACAAGATATCTGATCATTATAGTTTCCTCTCGTTAACAGTTTGAGCTGAATTGTGTTTTGTGATCCTTTGATGCAGATTTAAGGCTGATCATAAGTGATGGAGCAGTACAAAATATATTTTTATGAATGTTGAATGTGTTCGTAGAAAAGTCGAGCAGAAAACAGAGTTTGATTCTAAGTTTAAAAAACTATTAAACATGTAACTAACATTGTTAGAAAACCGCCTTAAAAGAGATAGTTCACCCAAAAATAAAACGTCATATTTTCTTCCCCTCTTGTCAAAACCTGTATGTGAGAACACAGATCCACTTCAGTGGAACACAAAAGAAGATATTTTGAGAAATGTGTGTTCATACCATACAATGGAAGTAAATGTTGTTTAGTTATCAACATTCTTCAAAATATCTTTTTTTTCTGCAGAAGAAAGGAACTCGCACAGGTTTGACACGACATGAGGATGGATAAATGATTACAGAATGTTCTATTTCATCCGAACCGTCCCTTTAAATACACTTGTGGCCTTGTGATGTTGAGACTGGATGTGATTGAATGATTCTCACATACGATTGGCCCTCAATTTTCGCACTGACATACAGTATAAATGCACTCAGAATCCGTCGGTGTGAATGGGCGCGTCTGATCTCAGATCAGCACATATGAGCCAGATGTTTCTGATCCTGCAGAGTCGTGAGGAGAATCTCGCTGCAGTACAGAAGGTGTGAAGCTCAATCTGTTCACCGGGTTGGGTGAAAACTCCAGACACAGATGTCTTTATTCCAAGAGAATATAATTACGCTTCACATGATCGAGCCTGAGGCAGGGATTCAAGCGAAGTGAAAATTGTTTCTTTTCATAGATTCAAGCGCACACACACACTGAAGCAGTGCTCTCTTCAGACTGTGTGTGAGTGAAACTACAGTAATGTGTTGCCATCCCAGAGGAAAATCTTACTACTCAGGTGTTTCTCTTTCATAGCTCAGGAGATTTGATGATGTTGTCAGTTGTGTCTCAGTCGTTTCTCCTAAACATAAATCAAACGAGAGTGTAATTGTGTAAACACACAAAGAGTGTGGAGGTGTAAATGAATGAAGATTGTAGAGGTGAAATAATCAGGATGTGATGAGAAATGTTTGAGATCTTCACTGATATCGACTTAACTGAGCTCAAGTTGCTGACACCACAAACTCTCATGACAGACTTTCCGTTTGCTCTTCATTCGATCTCATTGATGAGAAATAATTGAGTTATTAAAGAGTTCTCAGCTGTGATTTGAGTTATATTGTGCGTGTGTGCAGATCTGTGTTGTTGTTTGTGTGGATCATTCTGGTATTTGGAGGATTAACTACACTGATAGTGTATGGTGAACTAAAGCTGACCTGGAGTCAGGCGAGATTGTGTATCAGTGTAATATCTCGCTGGATTTTGCTGAACAGCAGGACTGAGATCAACTCCTTGAGTCTTCAGATTAACTTGAGTTTCCCGCCATTGTGATAAAAGACCCCGGTGATCTCACATCTGTCTCCTGTAGAGATCAAACTGAGGTCTCATTTTACCCAAAGAGAGAGATTTTTATATGCTTCTCACATTTGACTCGTTGTAGAAGGAACAACTCACCCAAAAATGAAAATTCTGTCGTCGTTAACTCGCATTGGAGTGGTTCCAAATCTGTATAAATTATAATATAATATTTGGAAGAATGTTTATTGTTAGGATCAATTTGAGATCTAACATTTGTCGAGGTGTAAAGTATAAAGAGTGGAGTCGATGGAACACTCAGAAGTCTGGATCCAGGGACCAAGAATGATTCAGATACAGATGTGCAGCCAAATGTTTATTCAGAAAGGTCCAGAATATCTAAAGATAAAAGAGGAAGTGGGCTAGTGCTAATTATGGGCATATATAGACACATCTCAACAGTGGAATATTATTTTCATAAAAAGTTTAAAGCTCAGCAATCTGTGAGTTCTGCATACATCTGCTGATCTTAACTCCTATCCAGACATGGTCGAGGTGCTTTAAGATCATAAGTCTGTCAGGCATTATAATAATGAAGCAATACATGGCTGCGGCATATCATGATACATGACCTAAACATGACATACATAATGGAGCATAGGGAAGCACAATCTTACACTTATAACCAAACAGTTCTCGACCACCATTGACTACCATATAGTTGGAAAAAGAAACTGTATCATTCAACGGAACAAAAAAGAAGATATTTTGAAGAATGTACATGTAGCAAGGTCAAAGTAGGGAAGGAAGGAGCGGGAACCGGCGAACATTCAAACAAACTTTAATCAAAATAAACAAACAATAACAGAAGTAAAAGAAGATAAGAACATAAATACAAACTTAACACACGTCTGGCCCTGGTCCTCTCTCATCAGCAGTCCTGACGCCGTCCTCTTATACTTCTGATCTCCTCCGTGAGCCTCTCGACTCTCATCCCGCCTTCCTCGTATCAGTACAGTTCTATCTTTGTCCTTTTTCCTACAATGGGAGTCAATGGGGTCCAAGAACTCTTCAAGCATCGGTCCGAATATCTTTCTCTGTGTTCAACCAAACAAAGACTTTTATACAGATTCGGGACAACTGGAAAATGAGTCATTTGTGACAGAATTTTCATTTTTGGGTGAACTGCACTCTTAAAAAAATGTGCTTCAAAAGGTTCTTTGATGCCAGAAGAACCGAAGAACCTTTCGGTTTCATAAAGAACCTTTAACATCTGATGTTCTGTTTCACAAAAGGTACTTTGTGGCGAAAAAAGGTTCAGGAATTTGACTTGGCCATAGGAGCTTATTGTAATGTTGCAAACATAGATGAAAGAGATGAAATATACATTAAGATTGAAGAAAAAGAAATCATAACAATAACCAATCGTGAGATCAGGATTTAATCAAGAATGTAAATGAATCTTCGTGTGTGAGTTCATGTGTTTGTGATGAACGGCACCTGTGCATTAGTCACTTCTGTCAGCTCACTACACACACACACACACACACACACACACACACAAACACGTGACACATGATGTTAAATCATCCAGTAATGGAGATGTCAGCAGATCCGGTGCGTGACAGCAGCAGCTCTTTCTCTTCTGGTGTGTTTTTGTTCAGATGATTTCCGTGAATCTCTCCGTCTGCAGGCCAAAGCAAGTGTGATTTTATATCTTTATATTCTATCGTTTCTCACCGTAAACGCATCTCCGGTTTATTCTGGGAAACGGCAAAAGATGAAGAGATGATATTACCGATATGATTAGTGTCTGGATTTTTGCGAAAAAACTTCTCTCCAGAGTCCAAAGTGAACACCTTCAGAGGCTGTCTGAAAACAGGCCAAACTTTTAGAAGTGAAAGTGTTATTCTGCACAACCATATTTCCATTCTACACAGCAAGCGGGCCGTGAAACAGCGGACGGCAGACAGGGAATGAAGACGCCGGAGGCTGCGGTGTGTTTGGCAGAATGTTGTAAATTGTCCTGTCAGTGAGCGCTATAATGCAACGCTCCAAACAACATTTTCATAGCTAATGGATTCCTTTATGTGTTCTTATCCCGTGCTTTATTATCTATCAACATACGGGAGAAAAAGCCTCGTGGTGCCATATGAAAAGAGCATGACTTTATGAAGATCTTTATGCATAGAAAGACATGGCGCTGTAATGTGCGATGTATATTATACTGTTTGTACGAATGTATTTTTGGAGACTTCACGTTCACATGTTGATGGTTGATTCTGTCTTGTGTATTCTACGAACAGTTTTCCCCTCGTCTTTGTGTGTTTTGATTTGCACTTGATTTACTCGTGGCTTTACTGATTCGCCTTCCATCCCCTCTTTCTTTTTTCCTCCGGTTGCTTTCAACCCTTCTCATCTCCAGCTGGGTTTGTGAAGTCGCCCATGTCAGAGACAAAACTCACCGGAGACGCCTTCGAGCTCTACTGCGACGTGGTCGGGAATCCGGTGCCGGAGATCCAGTGGTGGTACGCCGATATTAACCGGGCGGATTCCTTCAAGCAGCTGTGGGACGGCGCTCGCAAGCGGCGGGTGTCCATCAACACGGCGACCGGTGCCAACGGCGTCAGCGTGTTGGCCATCTCTCGCCTCACGCTGGAGGACGCCGGAGTCTACGAGTGTCGGGCCAGCAACGACCCGCGACGCAACGACCTTCGACAAAACCCGTCCATCACCTGGATCCGCACCCAAGCCACCATATCCGTACTGCAGAGTGAGTGGCTCTATGTACTCTAGTATCTGTAGATGATGAAACACCACCTGACCGCTGATACTTCTGTCCACTGACAAATAACACCCAGATTATATTTCCTGCATGAGCTTCTTTACATTCAGAGGTGTTTGTGTGTAAAGTGTGGTTCTGCTTCCAATAACTGAGTGATTTGACAGTGTATAAACTCTAAACCCTTTTATATATCAACAGCTTTAGACGTCAGAAATCTAGAGAAACAAATATATTTAATTCATCGACTGATTGATAATTCTGAAAGATTTGATGAAATGCATCACATTTATTTTTACATTAAAGTCGGCGTGAATTAAAAATGTATCATCCTAATTGTTTAACACAGTGGTAAGGTATTCATTATAAATGATTTATCCACGTACATCATTGTTTTTTTATTAATTTGTACTTGTAATCTTTCATCAAAAACATTAAGCTCCTCCCCCTTGAAACGACCTCCGCGAATGCGGGGCTGCGATGACTGACAGATTGCAAACTGCCTTTCAAATTGTTCACCTTTTAACAATCCAATCAAGTCCCGCCCTACATGTTTTCTCATTTCAGAAGTCCTTTCACTCGGGTATACGTCACGATATGGAAAAATTGATGATCGCCGACTTAAAAAACACTTAATATTGTTTTGTTAACATTCCCATTTTCATTACATTTTAAAAAATATATTTCTCGATATTTGAAATGCCTAACTAATGATGATAGAATAATATTTTTATATCAATCTTTAGCAATGGAAATGTTATTAAGATGCTTTTTTCGAAAGAACTCTGTTGGCAGTCTTCATCGTTGAGTGCTGAATGAGCATCATGGGATCTGTAAAGTTGTATCTATAAGAGGGTTTATATTTTATAAAGTTGATCTTCAGTGTGCATCTAAATGCTGTATATAAAAACACACACACACACGGCATCTATGAATACCACTGAAATTGTGAGACTACATTGCAAAAAATGACTTTGTACTGAGCATTTTTGTCTTGTTTTTAGTAAAATTATCTAAAATGTCTTAAATCAATATACAATTACTTGAGCAGAAAGATATTTAGTCTCTTTCAAAGGAGAAAAATAAAAGAATAAAGTATTTTTATGGTAAAAACAAGCCACAAAATCTGCCAACGGGGTGAGAAAATAAACCTTTTTCCTAATCCAAGTTTTTTTTTCTCACCCCGTTGGCAGATACTTTGGCTTGTTTTTTCCATAAAAAAACTTAATCCTTATATTTTCCTCCTAAGGTCACTTTTCTGGTCAAGTAATTGTATATTGATTTACCCGTTTAAGATAATTTTACTGATACAAGACGAAAATGCTGAGCAAGAATGACATTTTTTGCAGTGTATGTGATGTGTTTTAAATGAGGAAAGTTTTGTATTTGTTTTCCTGATTTGTTTGTATTTGGTTGTGTTGTAGTTTTGGTTTAGATTGAATTTGAGGATTTGCTGAATTTATTTCAGTGTGTCCTGATTTTGTTGCCTCTTGTTGTGGATGAACTCTCTGTCCCCCCATCCTGCCTGTTCTCTACTTCCTGTGTTGCTTCCTGTTTCCCGTGTCTTTATTTTGTAAAGTATATGGATATTATTTATTCTATGTTTTTGTTTTGTGCGTTGCTTCAAAGCCCAGCGTTTCGTGCGGCGCCTTTGAAGTCCTGCTGTTATCTGTGCATTGTGTCCTTGAACAAGTGAGGATGGGAATTTGAAAGAAGACACAAGGAAGGGTTATGATGTTAAAGATATGGCCTTATCTCTATAAAAAATGAAAAATGTGAGCCTGCATCTCGGCGGGTCATCTGTTATTAAAGCGACCCGTGTGCGGTCACAGTTTGACCTTGTGTCTTCTTTGCATTCGTCTGTGATTCAGTGATGACATTATAGATCTGAGCCTCAGTACACGTCTGATTCAGGATTACTGTCCTCCACTTCTGACGAGTGTAAAAACTGTATCAGATATTTGCCCGAGGTCATTTCCAGCAGAGTGAACATGATTCATAATCTGTCATTACTGAGAATCAATGTTTCATATTATATACATGTAACGTGACACGATCACATGTATATAACATTCCTAAAATGATTTCATTTTGCAGTTTTCCTCCTCCACAACAGCTGTCCTGTCACTGAAGTTACTGACCGTCTTCTTTTTCTTCTCTGACTGACTGTTTCTCTCTCTCCTCTCAGCAGGTGTCCTCTGAATGACCTTCAGCAGTTTTCACTGATCTCAGTCCAGACATCAGGCAGATATATATACTGTATTTATTTAGTGTTTTGTGTAGACGGAAGCGAGTGGAGATGTGGGTGAGATAGAGAGCGAGTATTATCAGTAACGCTCTATCTGAGCTGCAGGAGAAGGTGTAAGGAATGCTAATTGGAGCTGCCGGCGCCTCAAGGCTCGATGCTCCTCCCCCCCGAGTGGGAATTATATCCAGAGATTTACTGTACAAACCAACGGCAGGGCGATTATACCACACTCTTCTTTTAACAACCGGGTGACGGTGTGGTTGCTATGGGAGAGATGCCCGGTAACAAATTAACTCAACCGGACTGAACGGAGTCACATCACATTAAACTGAATGTGCAGAGGTGTTCAAATACATCACAGCACGAGTCGATTTACTAGAAAAGTCAAAGTGTCATCTGTGTACCAAGATGGAAAGAAAACCTTTATCTGAAGAAAATAGTTAGTAATTCTTAAATCAAGATGCATCAAAAATAAATTAAAATATAAATAAAAATCTAAAAAGAACATACTATAGTTATAATGACTAATAATGATGATAATTAAAATGAGGTACATAAGGTATATACTGTAAGTATCTGCCAGATACGAAATATTTATTTTCCAGTTTTTCCTTAAAAAGAACAATTTCTTAATAACTTCACTTTCTTAAAAACTATTAAAAGAAAAAAGTATGGCTAAAGTAAATGTATTTTGAGTTAAGATCGGTTAGGTATATGTAGCCTACTAACAAACAAAACTAAAATACAGAATAAAAAACATTTTAATTAAAGGTCTGTTTTAATGATCCATTTCAATTATTTGTACAGAATGTTTGTGGCCTTATTTGTAATATTTTTTGGACATGAGTTTTGATAGATTTGTTTACTGTATGTCTCTGTGATAACCATTTGTTTCTAATCTGACCCTGTACGGTTTTTTACCCTCTCTCTCTCTCTCTATCACTCTCTTTCACTCTCTTTCTCTCACTCTCTTTCATATCTCTGTCCTTCTCTCTCTCTCTCTCTCTCTCTCTCTCACACACACACAGGTGGACATCATAGAGTGGTGTTTGTCCATTAACACACATGTTTGTAAACTCTTTAACTGTCCGGATCTTTGTGTTGATTTCAGAGCCGAAAATCAATGCATCCGATCAGGAGATTTTACAGCCCAAAACTCCACAGCAGACGTCCATCATTCTTCAGTGTAACCTCACCAACTCACACAGCGCCCATCAGGACACCTTCTGGATGAAGAACGGCCGAGAGATTTACAACACCCGAACACAGAACAAAAACACAGAACACAAGTGAGAGACACTTTCAGCTGAATGAACAGACTGACAATGTCGTGAATATTAAATCAACTTTCAGTCTTCATTTGTTCTCTCTCATGTGGTTGTAAATCTATTGGGAGTCTTTCTTTAATGGAATGCAAAAGAAGATATTTTGAGAAATGTCTCAGTGGTTTTGTGTTCGACTATCAACGTCTTCTTTTGTGTTCTGCAGAAGAAAGAAACTCATGCAGGTTTGAAATGAGAGGATGAGTTAATGAATACTTCAAATTTGCTCGCAGTGATGTTAGCCTGAAACTGAACTTTGAATGAGTGTTGGTGGTACACTTCAGGATATTCGAGCACAAAATGTCTTCAGTAAGTCATGAATCCCCCTCACCAGAGCTTTCAGAAAGTCTCTTGAGTGTGTGTGAGTGATGTGTTGAGAGGCGATCTGCTGTCAGACTGGATGTCATGGGCCTGTAGAGACACATCACAGCGCTGTGTGCCTGAAGCCCCGTCTCCACACCGCCTCCAATCTCTACTCTCACAATGCTTTCTAGATTATTCAAAACAACCATCATTTACTCGCCCTCACCTAAATTTAATCGTTCTGATTAACAAAAAGGAAGATATTTGGAAGAATGTCAGTGTCCAGACAGATCTCATCCCACATTGTCTGTCATCAGGAAAATAATATATAGGTTTGGAATGATGGCAGAATTCTTATCCTTTTAACTTGATGATGAATGAGAGACTGATGGTATCAAAGACAGGAGAAATAGATTTTCTTCTTAACATACTCTACGGTTTATTCTGATTTTGAGAGGTGGCTTTGCAGTAAAGAGGTTCACGTCTGTGTTTTGTAGGTTGAGTAAACCGCGAGCGGACGATTCTGGTGAATACATGTGTGTTTACACTTTCAAACTGGCTCCTAATGCCAACGCTTCCATTGAGGTCAAAGGTAAGAAATCCTTTAAGACATCTCTTTAAAACTCATTAGCACCAATGAGACGTTATCCAGCCGGAGCTTTTCATCACCTTACGATGAACTCGCCTGAGTCCAGTGCCGCATTAAGACTTCTCTGGGCCCTGGGCTAACGCAGCTTTGGGCCCCCGTCAGTTATATTCAAAGAATTGGTAAACCAAAAGTGCAGTCAAACAAACACCATATAAAGATGCGCTCGTTACACTCGTGAAATAAAAATTAATTGTTGTTAAGTGAATTTCACGATTGAATGAAGCGAGGACACTGAAAATGTTCAAGCCTCCAACTTTGCGTGAATAGCGCACAAGTCGCGTCTGGTGTGAACGCTCAGTAAGACCGCCCAAATGTATACACAAGTAAGGTGATGTACCTGTCAGTACAATTGAACAGGAGCCTGATGTTCCAGATATGGTCAGAGGCTTAACATTTCCCTCACACGCTTGCAGTATTCCACCAATCACTACACACTGGTGAACTGGCCAATCATAGCACACTTCGCTTTTCTGAGATACGAGCTTTGTTAAAAATCGGCATGTTTCAGAGAGGCGGAGATAAAGAGGAGAAATAAACATGCATGTTTTTGAACATTAAATCCTGTATACACATTGTATTACATCTTTAACAAAGCATAATATTCATTTTAGCCATGTCATATCTCCCCTTTAAAATCAATCTGACATCGTTCTCACTCGACATTGCTGTCAAACAGTTCAGTATTTTGTTCATGCATTGATGTCCTCTGTTTATTTTTTAAAAGCCCCAATTTCGAAAACGAACCCTCTCCTGAGGCATTTGACACACTGGAGGGTGAGAAAGATCCATATTATCCTTATTATATTTGGGAAAAGCACAGTGGACTCTGGAGGAGCTGCTTTTCTTTGAGGATAAGCATTACATTTCTAGTCGCGAGGTGTTTGGTCGCGGAGTCGCAAAATGCAATAAACTGAACAAGTTCATCAGGGAAATGTTCCTGAAGATCTTCGCACATTTTTTAAAGGAGACTCTTTTTTTAAGGCCGCACGCATCTCTTCACTGGGGATGTCTTTTAGACGGGTTAAAAGGCCCCAGTAGTGGCAGGTTTCTTAAGTTCGTATGCTGTCATATTTTCTTACATTTTCGTTCAACACGTTGAGGTGATGACGATGACATTAATGTACTGCGTGTCCACTTTGACTTGATTTGGGTGTGTGACAACGATGCACTCTCTACGTAAATTTAGCATAATTGCATCCATCAAAATGTGTTCAAACTCAAAATAGATTGTCTTGGGGGCCCCCAAGTGTTCAGGGCCCACTAGGATAACACGCCCTTACCTGAAACAAACACTTTTGGCAAGAGTCACTTACCGTAGTAACAACAGATCATAGTCATGTACAGAACACAGATTCTGCTGTCACAACCAGTCTAATGTGTCAAACTGAGCTCAGATTTGTCTTGTCTACAATCAAAGGTCATTATTGTTGAAGATCTCAATATCAACTCAAACATTTCTCATCACATTTACCCAAATCCAACCATACTATTCATGTGTTTACACAATTACACTCTCTATTGATTCCCTTTCATTTCTCTTGAAAGTATTTGAGGAGAAACATCCGAGACTACTGTTGCATATTTTAAATATACAATAGATCACAGTTGATCTTCTGTACTGTATATGAGATGAAATCTGTACAGCAGTGCCTGATTCCCTCAAACCCTGGAGACAGTGTCTGATCTGGCCTGAGTGTTCCTCACAGTTAAGCCCATTTGTTTCGACAGCGGCGTCAGACGAACTGAGCATGCCCGGACTCTCTGAAAGCGTCTCTTGGTTATGTAACGTGATGATGTCGCTCTGGTCGTGTGTTTCTGCCCGCAGCCTGTGAGATGACAGCATGCAGCTCCCATGTGCCGCAATCTCTCTTCTGCTAGAAACACACGACAAACTCAACCCCCCCTCAGACCACACCTGCCGTCTTTTGATATTTCTTCTTTTTTTGTTTGTGAGGGTCATGAATCAGCCAAAAACATGTCCAGGTCACATTTGAATCCTACAACAGATACTGTGAAAATACGTCAGAATTATATTTTTTCATCACATTACAGTTATGAGATAACATCAGAATACATTGAATCATAAGGGTGCTGAAATTGATTTTATTTTCTTGTTTTTTTTTAAGTTGATTCTGTTGATGGACTATATGACGTTTCAACAAATATTAGATCGATATGCGGCCCTGTTATTCTGCACAATTTTAGATGAAAGTGTCCGATTCTGCAGTCTGTTCACCCCCAACCGCTTGTGTCTTTGGCACCTCTCTCTCTCTTGCTCTCTTTCTTTCTCTCTCTCTCTCTCTCTCTCTCTCTTCTCTCTCTCTCTTGCTCTCTTTCTTTCTCTCTCTCTCTCTCTCTCTTCTCTCTCTCTCTTGCTCTCTTTCTTTCTCTCTCTCTCTCTCTCTCTCTTTCTTTCTCTCTCTTGCTCTCTTTCTCTCTCTCTTCTCTCTCGCTCGCTTTCTCTCTCTCTCGCTCGCTCGCTCGCTCTCTCTCTCTCTCTCTCTCTCTCTCTCTCTCTCTCTCTCTCTCTCTCTCTCTCTCATGCTCTCTTTCTTTCTTTCTCTCTCTCTCTCTCTCTCTCTCTCTCTCTCTCTCTCTCTCTCTCGCTCGCTCTCATGCTCTCTTTCTTTCTCTCTCTCTCTTCTCTCTCTCTCTTTCTCTCTCTCTCTTCTCTCTCGCTCGCTTTCTCTCTCTCTCTCTCGCTCGCTCTCTCGCTCGCTCTCTCGATCTCTCTTCTCGCTCTCTCTCTCTCTCTCTCTCTCTCTCGCTCGCTCTCTCGATCTCTCTTCTCTCTCTCGCTCTCTCTTCTCTCTCTCTCTCTCTCTCTTGCTCGCTCTCTCTTGCTCTCTTTCTTTCTCTCTCTCTCTCTCTCTCTCTCTCTCTCTCTCTTCTCTCTCGCTCGCTTTCTCTCTCTCTCGCTCTCTCTCTCTCTCTCTCTCTCTCTCTCTCTCTCTCTCTCTTCTCTCTCGCTCTCTCTCTTCTCTCTCTCTCTCTTCTCTCTCGCTCTCTCTCTCTCTCTCTCTCTTCTCTCTTGCTCGCTTTCTCTCTCTCTCTCTCTCTCTCTCTCTCTCTCTCTCTCGATCTCTCTCTCTATCTCTCGCTTGCTCTCTCGCTCGCTCTCTCGATCTCTCTTCTCTCTCTCGCTCTCTCTTCTCTCTCTCTCTCTCTCTTGCTCGCTCTCTCTTCTCTCTCTCTCTCTCTCTCTCGCTCTCTCACGCTCTCTCTCTCTCTCACTCAGTCGGAGGCAACAGATGGAGGCTTGTGTGTGGTGGGGTTGGGTGAGATTAAGTCTCTGGATTCGCTCCCAGCGTTTCTAATGGCAGGACTTTACTATCATAATCTGCCTTGAGCATACAGGCTTTATTTCACAATTTTGACTTCTTTTCTCAATCTGATTTGATTTATGTGAAATGAATTAACCTCCTCGACATCACGTCAGGTGAAATCATGCGCCGGCAGCACCTTCACGTGTGTTTATATATAGTAGCAGGATATTAGTGAAGGATGTTTGCATGCCATCCGGTGCCAAGGGGGTCACTCGGGGGCCATGCCCTCCCCACAGGGTTGATGTGTCCCCCCTCCCCCCCGCACGACACAGTTTTGAATTCATGTAATGCCTATTGAAAATAATTAATAAAAAGTTTTAACGTTTAAAGAATTTTAAAGAAAACTTTTGGAGCTGGTAGCCTAGCATATGTGTTAACTCTGTAAAAATGATGAATCCGAATGGACAGTTTTAAGGAGGATTAATGTTTGCCCTCAAGGGGAAAAAATTACATATTTAGAGAGTAAATATTTTGTGATTTTTAAGGTCCTATTTTTGTTTCTGATTCGTTCGGCGATTCATCTGTAATCCCCTGCTTTCTGTCAGCATACTCTGATCTGATTGGTCAGATGGTCTAGTCTGCTGTGATTGGTCTACCGCGTGCAGTTTCGCAAATGGAACAAGGCGGTCATAACACCGAATGACTCAAATCTTATCCGGAACTGAAACTAGAACGACAGACGACTCGTTCGCGCGATTCAGAGTTGACTCTTTTTTATCTCAAGCCAATAACTTTGTTATTCGTTCACTTTTGTCTTACAATTCGACAGACTGCTTCACACACAGCAACATTATACACCACAGGATGTTAAGGATATTATAATAGTAACTCTTAAGATCATTTGAAAAGCTTGCGCAAAAAAAAGCACGATGGAGCAGAGACTGTACGTTACAGAAAACACGCTGACCTGATTGTTGCTGCTTCGTTTTTTTACATAAACATTTTGAACGCGACCTAGCCGCAAGATGTAGACTTGAATGACAAATGAATAAAGAGATTCGATGACAGTGATATTATAAGACTTATTTTTTAAATGTCTACATTTTGCCTCACAAAAGCCATTTCTGTGTGTATTGTTGGTTTGTAGTTTATGAATTGCCCCCTCAGTCATTTCATCCGTCAGCCGGCCCTGGTGCCATCTGTCGCAGAACACTCGTTTTTTTTACCGCATATATTTTCTGGTACGAGCGTGAGTTCCGGTCACAATCACAGATATTCAGTCTGCTGCTGGGTTTTTGTGAGGTTTGGGTTACACGAGCTCTTTCCTTTCAGGCCAAATGAGATGTCCCCACAAATAGCCACGTGAAAGAGCTCTCAGCATCCCGACACTGTCACTGATCTCAGCTCAGCATTGATCACACACTTCCCACGGCCATCAGTATTAGAAATCAGGCAGCGCTGATAGAGAGAATACAGTGACGAGCTGTGAATGAGGATGATGTAGAGCTTAGCTCCCGCATGCCTTTCTGCTGTCACACACACACACACTCGTGCAGATGGTAATTATAGCTGGTGATGTCAGTCAAACTCCAATCCACACCCTCACAATCCCTCACGTCTCTCTCTCGGCTTCATTTCATTCCGCATTAATTGCACGGATGGAATTACGGCAATTTTGCAGATTAGTAACAGACTGCAGAGAAGGTGGCGTGTGTGTGTGCGCGTGTGTGTGTGTGTGTGCCATCCTTGTGTGTGCTGTCATGCAGGATTTCTTCATTTGGGATAATATTCATGTGCGGGGGTTTCTGACGGTTGTGTATTATCTGCTGAAGGTTGGTGACTCAGCACATGTGAGAAGGTTAACCTCAATAATTCTCTTCTTTCTATTTTAATGAAATCTCATCTCTGCGGTTGTGGCCACACACTCATACACACACTTTACATCCCTCACGTTCATGTGTTGTTTGTGTGGTCTCTAACTTCGTTCATCCGAGCATTATTAGTTTTGTCTATTTTCTCATTCTCCAGCCTGATCTGACAGAAATTCAGAACTATTTTGCGATTCGTTTTTTCGCTTATTTGTATAAATTAGGGCTGTCAAACGATTAAGGGCATCCAGAATAAAAGTTTGTGTTTACATAATATGTGAAATATGCATATTAATTTTGTATTTTATAATCACATACAGTACACATACGTGTATATACATTTAGGAAATATTTAATATTTACATATATTAGCCAGTAATTCAAATATGCATAAATGTTTATTCATTTTTATATTAAATATATGCATGTATTTGTGTGTATTTGAAGAGTTTGGTTACAAAATGACAACTCTTTTTATTTTGCATTGCGATTAATATCAATCAAACTGCAGTTGGTTTGTTTTGATTTAAGCCATAATTACTAAAAAAACACAGCTAACTAACACAATAAACACAACAAAACAAGATAGCATAATAAAAAACATGATTTTTGAACAATTTAAAAAACTGAGTTATCTCATTTTGGAATCAATCTCTTACAAAATTAGCAAACACTCACCTAAAGGATTATTAGGAACACCTGTTCAATTTCTCATTAATGCAATTATGGTGGTGTGTAATGGTGTGGGGATGTTTTCTTGGCACACTTTAGGCCTCTTAGTGCCAATTGGGCATCGTTTAAATGCCACGGCCTACCTGAGCATTGTTTCTGACCATGTCCATCCCTTTATGACCACCATGTACCCATCCTCTGATGGCTACTTCCAGCAGGATAATGCATCATGTCACAAAGCTCCAATCATTTCAAATTGGTTTCTTGAACATGACAATGAGTTCACTGTACTAAAATGGCCCCCACAGTCACCAGATCTCAACCCAGTAGAGCATCTTTGGGATGTGGTGGAACGGGAGCTTCGTGCATCCCACAAATCTCCATCAACTGCAAGATGCTATCCTATCAATATGGTCCAACATTTCTAAACATTGCTTTCAGCACCTTGTTTGAATCAATGCCACGTAGAATTAAGGCAGTTCTGAAGGCGAAAGGGGGTCAAACACAGTATTAGTATGGTGTTCCTAATAATCCTTTAGGTGAGTGTACAGAGTGCACAGACATATATTATGTTAACACAGAATTATATTTAGCATACCATTAATCATGATTGATCGTTTGACAGCCCTGGTATACATTCAGATCCTACTGAAACATAAATTAGCCACCCTGAAAAATAGATATTCATTCGCATCAGAACTGAAGTGAGATGATATTGGTTCAACCTGCACGCTGTTTTTATACCATGTGAAATGACACTTTTGGATGAACTGGTTGTTTAACTTCATGTATTGTGACGTGCAGATAAATTGATGTCAGAAACATCACATCACATGACCTGAAAGATAAAATGATGTCAGAAACATCACATCACATGACCTGAAAGATAAAATGATGTCAGAAACATCACATCACATGACCTGAAAGATAAAATGATGTCAGAAACATCACATCACGACCTGAAAGATGAACAGAATGTCAAGAGATGATAAAAAGAGTTTTAAACGAGAGAAAATAACTAGACGTGCCGGTCGAAAATCACAAACAAGAACAGACGTTGTTTTGTGTTTTCTTTCAGCTGCGCCGGAAATCACCGGCCACAAACGCAGCGAGAACAAGAAAGAGGGAGAAAGTGCCATGATGTACTGCAGGTCGGTCGGGTACCCGCATCCGCTGTGGACGTGGCGTAGAAAAGTGGGCCGCTCGTCCTACATCGTGAGTACATGAAACACACGCAAATCCTGCTGCACTTTACATGTTACTGTCAATGTTCTTTACAGGTGATGCGTGTCATTTTTACCATGTCTCAGTTTAATATTCAAGGCACAAATTCATATCAATAATCATATACTGTCATTCAGAAAAGATTAATTTCCGTGTAAAGGAGAACTGAATAGAGATTGATTTAAAAAAAAAGATATGCGTCAATATACTTCAACAGACAATACATACTTCAATTAAATGTACTTCTACACTAAAAATAAGAAAGCAAAAAAACGTTCAGTCTGCTCTTTATAGTATGTACTTCACAGAAATATACTTTATATTATATACCTGTCAGAAAAACAACATACAGTAGAACTCAAAGTTTATTACTTTTTCATAAAAAGTATAATTTATAGTGCACTTTAATAAGCTACAAAGTGAACCAATTTAGTCCAAAGTAATATTGTACACTCACAAGTATACAACTAGTATTAGCACTTACTACATTAAGTATGCTTTAAAATATACTTGAACTTGAATTTGTTATTTTTATTTTTATTTATATTTGTAATTTATTTTTGTAAATAAACTATCAGTATCTCATTGGATTGTGCTCTTCAGATTAATTTATTTGGTTTTATTTCGCGGCTGGTTGAAATGCTTGATTCTGATTGGCCAGTCGTAACATTTCAGGTTCGTTATTCCCAGATATTAACTGCTCAAAACTAATAACACACGGTAACCCGGGTGCAGCAAATCATTTTGACAGGTTTTTTACTAATTAAATATAAAAATATAAATATAACTTACATGACATTACATTTACAAATGATAAAAACAAAATTGCCTGTTCGTGACATTTGATTTCTGCGCTAACAACCAGCTCCCTGTAAAATATCTTTTAAAATATATTTAGAGAAAAAATACAAACAGACAAAAACTGTTTTTTTATCAAGACAATAACAAGTCGTTGAATGTTCTCAGAAAGAGTTTTTTGTTCTCTGACCCTATAGAGCAGACATAACACAACTTCACGTTCAGATATCAGGGGACACAACCTTCATTCATGTTCTTTTAACACTGTGTAGGACATAGACAACACAACCGGCCGGTTCTTCATCATGACAAGAGAGAATTACACAGAACTGAGCGTCATCAATCTGGACATCAGCGCAGATCCCGGCGAGTACGCCTGCAACGCCTCAAACGTCATCGGATCAAAAGAGTCCGTCACCATCCTGCGTGTGCGGAGTCACCTCGCCCCGCTGTGGCCCTTCCTGGGCGTCCTGGCAGAAATCATCATTCTGGTGGTCATTATTGTGGTTTATGAGAAGCGCAAGAGGCCGGACGAAGTTATGGACGGTAAGTGTCATGATCTGTGTTCCTTCAGCGGTCTGTGCCGGGAAATCCTGCAGTTTTTGTTTGAATTACACTCGCTAACATTGTCTGGTCGAAATATCTGAGCATGCTTAAAAAGATCAACATGTTCAGCAGCAAACACAAGACGACTTGTTATAGATGTTCATTTTCTTTCCATTGTTTTTCTGGTTTAAACGTTAACTTTAATGACAGTAAGAACTTTAACCTAAAACACAAAAATGTCTTGTCCCAGAAGAAAGTGTTATTGCTCGGGTGTTTCTCTTTCATAGCTCAAGAGATTTGATGGAGATCTCATTTGTGTCTCAGATGTTTCTCCCGAAATAAAAGAGATACAAACTAGAGTGTAATCGTGTAAATACATGAAGAGTCTGGAGGTGTACATGAATGTAGATTGTAGAGGTAAATTAATCTGGATTTGAGTAAATGTGATGAGAAATGTTTGAGTTCATAATATTGAGATCTTCAATAATATTACACGGCTCGTTGGAATGCTTGATTCTGATTGGCCAGTCGCGACATTTGGAGGTTCGTTATATAAGGGATAATGTACAGGCAGCTGGTTGCTATCGCAGAAATCAAATGTCAAGAATAGGCAATTTGGTTTTATTATTTGTAAATATAATGTCATGTTATTAAACAACATATTTATATTTAATTTGTAAAAAAACCTGTCAAAATGATTTGCTGCATCTGGGTTACCGTGTGTTATTAGATTTGAGAGGTTGTTATCTCAAAACTAATAACACACGGCAACCCGGATGCAGCAAATTTGACTGTGTAATAAGGTTCAATAAAAGGAAGGAAGGAGGCGGGAACCGGCGAACATTTAAATAAAGTGTTAATAAAATAAAGAAACAAAACACGCAAGTAAAATGCCGGCAGCCACCTCACGATTGACTGCCGGCCACAAGAACATAAATACAAACGTAAAACATGTCCGGGCCCGGTCCTCTCTCGTCAGCAGTCGCGTCGCTCGTCCTCTTATGCTCCCGATTTCCTCCATGAGATATGAGGGACCGGTGTGCACACAGCTGAGTCCAACTATCAATCACGCCACCGGCCCCCCTCACGGCTCTCGTCACGCCTTCCTCACCACAGACAGGTTTAATTAATTATTATTAATATATTATTATTATAAATTGCCTATTCGTGACATTCGAAGGTCGTTTCTAAACTTAAAACAGAGACTAAACATCTTTTCTTCACAGAAGGTCAGCATTTGGTAAAAATGAGCTAATTTAATGTTCCAAACTCACATTTCATGTCCAGTTTTATTCTCATGTGGCAAGTAGCCGTGTAATAAGCGGGATAATGTACAAGCTTTGCGTCGGGTCCTGATCACACTGTCAGGGCTTATTTCTGCGATAACAACCGACTGCCTGTGCATTATCGCTTACTTATTGACATTTGATTGCAGACTCGACCGATCTGAGCTCAGTTTGACACATTGTTGACGTCTCTTCTCAAACTCTAATGTCAGATACACCTTCTGACTCTCAGGAGAAACATCTGAGACACACATGAGACTTCAGCAAAAGTTTCCTCGCTGATGTTTATGAGAAAGAACTGAGATATGCAAGTAATGTCACGTGTGATTTTTCATTCCCATGCAGAGGTATTGTTTACTGGAAGACTGCAGTGTGTTGTGTAAGTGTGTTGGTCAGATGTGGTGTGTAATGCGTAGGTGCTGTTGTGCAGATTGAAACGGTCATCAATAATGTATTCAGGAGCAGTGCGCTGTTAGTCGGGCATTCACAGAAGTGAACATTCATGAGGTTTGAGTCGATGGGAAACACTGACCTCTGTGCTTGACCAGCAGAAGAATCACATCTGTAAGCTCGTAAAGTCATGAATAATTGATGCGAGCTCGTCTCCAGAAGAGAAAACTACATGCGTGTGTTGTCCACCTTATCAGTGAAGATATCTGGTATCATGTTGATTTAAAGCCAAAGTTCACACTAAACACCAAAAATCATGATGTGTCTCTCATGTAGCTCCGCAGAGGAGAGAAAGCGGTAGAGGATGATGTTTGGACGTGATGTGTGGATGTGATGTGGGCCGTGTTTCCTTCTGTCACACTTTAGGGAGGAGATGGAGAGGACAGGAGATAATCCCAGAGAACAGAACACACTGTAGATGGCTGTAGATGTGAACATGTGTGCGAGGAGAGGCAGTCAGGCATAACCTCATGTTAATTTGACCTTTACAGAAGCACAGAAGGGCATCTGAGAGTCAGGGGTGGTCAGTGGCTACCCTTTAAAACCGGCTTCACCTTCACTGGGTCCTGGAGAGCAACTGGTTAGGCCAGACGGCTGTTTGATATTGTTATAAGGTCTTGTTGAAGATTATACAGTCGTTCTGGAGTCGTTTCATGGTGGTTTGTGAAATCAAGGTCACAGGAATAAGAAAAGATGAATATGATTTGAGAACAGTCATTATGGAGATGTAAGGTGTGCTGATGTTCTGGAGGACAGGACGCCCCAATGTATTCCCAATAGAGGACGCACACAGAGTATTTGTCCAGGTCACAGTCAGATTCGGCACCAGACCACGACTAACAGGAGGGCAAGTGGCTCCCGGTGGGGGGGAACACAACAGCATCATTAATAGAAAAAAGTCAAAACTACCACATCTGCTCAAGGGCACACTCGTGCAGTATTTTCCGTACAAGTGAACAAGAATAACACAAATTAAACAATATTACCACACAGTCACAACAAAAACAACAGGTTGACAATTATAACCTATGCTGTGATATAATGCTCCTTCACACCAAGGCTTGCTAAAAGTAAAAGAAACACACGTACCTTTTTCAAAAAGCTGAAGGCGGCGCGTGCAAACTTTAAACCTAAACACCGTGTTCTTCCATTCGGTTGTAAATTTTACTTTTCCAAAGCTGAACCAACTGAGCCTCTCTTTTATGAAGCATCGAGCGTCTGTAACTTTGCTGATTGCTAGCGACTTCCCTCCACACGTACAGGACTAGATTCATCTTTATTTACAAAGTGAACACATAGGCTACCATTTTCATTTACACTTTGTTTAAAACTTTTTAAACGTTAAAACTTTTTATTAATTATTTTCTGATTTTTTTTTACATTTTTTTACAATTTAATAAAGAGTGCTGGCCCTGGTTACAGTAAAATGTAATCTTGAATAAACTAGTGACTTTGTATCAGCACCCATTGTGTTATTGCACCCTGAACGCCCTGTACGTCACTAAATGACTAAATGTAAATGTAAACCAGTGAAATTCTGCTGCTGTTCTGACAAAACACAGGCGAGTTAGGTAGAAATAAAGCATTTTGTTTGTTCATTAAACGCAAGAGTAGTAATTCAATAACTCTTGTGCTTTAGTGAACTATAGATACCAATATTACTTACCTTCATAACTTTATTAAACGTTTTAATAGATTAATAGATTTTAAATTGTCAGAATAGTTTTTTCTTGAATGGGTTAAATTAAATCATGGGTTAAACTTCTCCAGCATGATGTAATATATTGTGAACTTTCAGCTTTCTTCTGTTTGTGTTTATTTGGGCTGCGATGTTGACAAACGCTTTTTTAAGTGTTTAATATATAAAAATCTTTCAGATGTTTGATGTGATGATCATCTGTGACTGTCGCGATCAGACGTGTGTGTCTGTGTGTGGACTTGGTTTTTATATGTTAGTGGGGACATTAACCTGAATGCAACTCATGGAGACCCGTGTCACTGTGGTTTATAAATTGTACAAAACGATAAAAAGTTTTCTACGATCTATAGGATTAGAGGTTTGGTTAGGGGATAAAATATACAGTTTGTACAGTATACAACTCATTACGTCTATGGACTGTCCCCACGGAGATAATAAAACATACATGTGTGTGTGTGTGTGTGTGGAGGGGATTAACTGGTCAAGGTATAGAAAATAATCTGTCAGGACAACTCAACATTTGTTTTATCTTTCACGTCTTCTGTAATAAGGTCAGAATCATAACAACATATCCAGGTCATATTTAATCTACAAATAACAAAAAAAAAATCATATATCGTATAATAGACGCTGTTAAGTTTTGCATAAAGACAATTATAAGTGTAAAGGATTTTACTAATTCAAAACATTTGCTATTTCTTTCTTAGATTCTTTCATTTTTAGAAAGTGAAATATGACTCAGACGTGCTGTAACGTTTTAGACATATTCATCCTGACACCTTCATTTCGAGTGATCTCATTATTTAGTTACATCTGCTCTTGTCTTTTACGGAAATGAAAAACCTGCTTTTGACATGTAATGACCGAAAAACAAGTCATTTTATTTCAGATTTCAAAGAATCACGTCCAACATTACTATGAAACTATGTTACTATGTTAACCGTAACGTCTCGTACATGTCTGTCTGTTTGAATACACCAGGGTCACCTAAAGATCTCCAGAAAGCCTAAACAACACACAGAGCGGTGAGAGAGAGTGTGTGGTGTGTGAACGCTGCGTTCTCTTCTGTGGTTTGGGAGGATGTTTCCTCTGGAGAGGGGCTGATGGGTAGATTAAGGTAGATTATCAACAGAATCAGAGAAGAGGACGTCATGCCGTGACGCACAATACACAAATCCTCATGTCAGGATTTCAGATTTTCACTATTGTTGACTTCAACACCTCTGGTGGTTTGGAATCAAAGAACAGATTCTCCAAATGGTTTCAAGACTTAAGTCGTGCAGTCGGGTCAGCAGTTTACATTTGTATTTGCTCTTAAAATATTACCACCAGCTCCACTGTGATAATTACGTTTTTGCTTTTGTATCATTTTCAATATTTGTGATTCTGTACACACACGTGCAGGTTTTAATTTGCACAGATCACAGAGAACAGTGTTCATTCTAGTGTAGAAACATGAATGTCATTGAACCCATACTGACCCTGAGTCAGCGGCTCGTACTGGAAGTAAAATACTCCGTGATGCTGTTAAGAACTGAAGGATTCTCGTTTGCTGTGAGTTGGGGAGGAGGATAAGAGCTCATTTATGTGAGAGATGTGTCATTGATATTGTTGTGCTTCAGGATGAAAGGACATCAGACACACAACAACCGAAACACTCCATCTGTCTGTGGAAACAAACAATAACTTCACAGTTTTTTATCTAGATGAGAGTACAGCGAGGTCTTTAGTGAAGAAATCTGAACGTTTACACGTTGACTAGAAAAACCAGCCGATCTCAGACAGACAGAAATAATCATTTGGGGATTTAGTAAGTCTGTAAATGTACAGACTTCTGTCTCACTGTAACCATAAACTAAACAAGTAACTTTCACTTTATCATTTAATACATTATACCACAAAATCAATCTTGTGAGGAGACGTGTTGTGAAATAATCAAGTGTACTATTTCAATATTGTCTGTTTTTTTCTTTCCTGTCTTTCTGTGTGTGAATCTGATGAAGATGATGAACCAGTTGCACCGATGTAAGAATCACAATTTTCATTCAAAAACACAAGTTCATTTAAAGAGTTTATTCCATAAACGTATTTGTGCTTCTGTGTTTTTGTTAATTGTGGTTTGGAAATCTTGTAGGAAAACAAACTCTACGAACAACCACAAGGACAAAAACATACGACACCGGAACGCAAACTGAGCCGACGGACAGACAATGCCGAAGGTACAACTATGACCATACATTCTTAGCCAATCGTTTTCGAGCATGTTTTAACAAGTTAAACACAACATGCACATTTCCCTGCAGAAAAACAACTTCACCGAGTCCTTCCCGTTTCTGGTTTCCAGATCACCAACCCGACCACGCGGACATATCCAAGGAGAGGAGCGGCTCCAGGCGGTTTCCAGCGACACACATCCTGCCACGACAACAACAGCATCATTACACACAAGCAGATATAAACAATACAGACTGTGTTGAGTTTGCCTCTGTAAGACTGATGTTGTGTGTGGACGCTGACAGCATCATTCTGAAGGTGACAACCATTTATTCCACGTGCTGTTACCGCCGTCGCGTTCCTTTCTGTTCTCATGCCCTCCTGCTGCACTAAGTCCTTTTCATATCTACATGTCGTCTCGAATGCATGCAATAACATAATCGAATAATTCAAATGTTGTTTTTCTATTGTTACTTATTACTTTGTGGCGTTGCATCCAAAATAACCGGTGTGTGTGTGTGCTGTCGAGGAGTGTGTGCGTGTGTGTTTTTAAAGAAACTGAAATGGAGAAAAAACGTTGGAGATCTTTGTACAGTTTATCATCCAATAAAACAATACGTAAAGGAGATGTTTTGTCTTAAACTAGAATGCGAGAACCTCGCCGTGAGTGGCAGAACAGTATTTAATCAAAAAGATCAGATGTTGTATTAACTGAAATGGACACGTGTGGCTTTTGTTTTCTAGAGTTGTTTAGACGTCTTGTACATGTGGTGCTGTGAGTGTTCCAATATTATGATAGCATCTGTAAAAAGGAAAAGAATATATCTTTTTTTTAAACAAACTTTAATGTTTCTTGTTTCTTTTTAGAGAGATGACGATTCTTGTACAGCATGGCTATAATCCTATGCAATATGTATTCGTGTAGACCTACTGACAATTGTAAGGCGGGGGGGTTTCATTTCAGAGATTTAAAGCTTTAAAGGGACAGGGACATTTGGGTGCTTCGCATTGGAAATGCACTGCTGTAGTTGCATGACAACTTTTGAACAATAAAACGTGTCAGTGTGTGTCGCCACGACAACGGACCAACATACGTGAGGAAGTGGGTGGAGCTAAAGCCATTACAGAATATGTGAAACCAACCGTTTCCTTTTTCAAAATAAAGACCCTGAGATATAACGGATGTGTCTGTGTTATTCTGAACGGACGGTGAGATGTTTTCTCAACTTTATTCTAATGACCTTTGGCTAAGCCCTGCCATAAAAAATCCTGTAGCTCAGTGGTAAGAGCATTGCAAGGTTGTGGGTTCGATCCCAGGGGAACAAAATGTACAGGATAATGCAATGTTAGTCGCTTTGGATAAAGCGTTTGCCAAAGGCATAAATGTAAAAATGCAGATGACCTACTTCTGATCAAATGTACAGCAAACTGCACAGCATTCTGTGTCCCATGATGCAGTGCACTCGGCCTTCCGCGTGACGGATGAACCAGAAGTAATATCAGTTGCTATTTTCAACATTCAGCGCTAAGTAGTTCCCTCCAGACTGCACTACACGGCTCTAGTAAAATTCCTACATAAGTGCATGGTACTTCACTTTACTATGGTAAAGCTAAAGTATACCGCAATATTTAATGAATGACGCTATTTTTTGGGATAAATACGTATTTATTTTCTCTGTTGATGTGGAGCAGCTTAGCAATGGATCTCAGACAGAAATGGTTTTACCTCATTCTTGAACGATCTCTCTGAGCTTCTTCTCCACCTCCTCAACAAACGCCGGGAAGCTGGAGTCACGCAGACAGAGACGCAGTAGCTGCTCCAGATCTCCAGGAGGCAGTGTGGACTGATGATACGCCACCGGCAGAGACATCTTACTCTCGCCCAGGAAATACTGAAGAGAATGAGCATGAGAAAGGTCAAATCTCAGAGGTCAAATGAAAAGGCCACAGGTCCCAGCATGTCATTCAGTGATTTCACACAGGAGCACATGAACGCAATGACAGATGATCTCAATCTCGACTTGTTTTCTGTGACCTTGACCTCCAGTCGTACCTGAGAAAGCTGTTTGATTGACAGTGATTCCATAGAAAGGACAGGGGCTGCCTGTGGCTCGTCGTCTTGAGGGGTCTGGAACAGAAATAGAGCCATTCATTACCGTGTCAGGACACACTCCAAGGGCCCTACCGGCCGATCGATACTCTCATTACTAATTGAACGTCTTCACCTCCTACCATCTTTCACTCCTGCTGCCGGGTCTGCTGTCACCGATAGTATTTAACAAAAACCCTTTGCTTTGTGCTTGGTGCGTACACGAGACTTACAGCCTCGAGCCTGCGTCTTTACATTTCAGAATCACAAATAAAGACACTCGGGTTCAGGGTGGGATTATCCATCTCCTGTTGGGCTCCTATTTAATATCATTATATAACAACAGTACCATCTAGAGGACAAAACTTTAAAAAAAAGAAAAGGATGAAATAAAAATTCACCATACCTGTATATATATTGTTGAATGTGTCTAGTTTAATTGTGTGCGATATGCTACAAAAATGAACTTGCTCACTTATAAAAAAATCACATTTTAGGATAATTTAGGATAACTCATCAAAGCAATAAAATATCACAAATGTGTTTCGGGAGGTGAAATCAAAACTAAATGTTACATTTGAGTCTATCTTGTGTAGAATTTGTAAGAACGTTTTTTTACATGGATTCTTGAGGTCTTACCATACAGTCAAAGTCATTTATTTGAAAAGCATTTTCATTAAATAATGAATTATATGGAAATGAACTAATGTGTTTGAACAACTCAATTTTTCTCTACAGACATTCAAGCGTATGCCTTCTGGTCAAAAGGTGTGAAGGTAAAGAGAAACTTTATTTAAATGTGAGGACTTCTTTAGAAGGACATTTATGCGGATGTAGCCAAGGCTGTACGGACAGGGGAAAATATAAAATAAAGCCGTGCATACATTATTTGTTTCTGAATATTCTGCTTCACATAACAGAAGTTAAACGCATTGTGAATGTTGTTTATATAACTTCATGTGCTTATATCTGGAACAGCTACAGACTTACAGTGATGCAGTGTGATAAAACTACATGTTTAACACTAAAGAGTGATTCTGGACAGGTGGTATAGAACACAATTATATTTGTATACAGTGAGGTCATCAAAGTGTTCCCACCTGCGGCTCTTGTGTGGATGCTCCAGGTTGTTCAGGGATGGATTGAGCACCAGATGAACGTGTGGTCATGTGTTCTTGAACACGTACATGAACCTTCAGCCTCTCGACTGCTTCAGAACAGAATTCTGCAGCTTCTGCATGACTGCTGCCGTCAAACTGCAGTCTGATCAAACGGCTCTCTCCCTAACACACAACACAAACACGTCCCTGTGATCTGATCTACAACTATTGACATCAGACCCTGAAACAAACACACTGCCCATGTCAGCAGGGAACATAAAGGGAAGGTGAGGAAGTCACAACGATGCTTGCAACCATGCCTAAATATATTGTACCGCCATAAGACATTTACTAAAGAAATATTTAATTTAATAATAGAAATATTTTATAAGAAAATCATCCGTGTTCTTGATGAATTTGATCAATTTCTATTCATAAAAGACTTGGCTAAATTAATAAGCCACTGAGTTTGTCTTTGAGCGGTGAGTTGAAGGTCATTCTCTTATTAATTTGCATATTTTAATTGTTTATTATTCAAGGCCAGAGAGGCGGAGTCTGCCTTCAAGACACACACACACACATCACTGTGGAGTTCACTTATCCAAAGTAAAACACAGGGGTTTAATGACATCTTCTCACCTTCACTGTAATGTTGAACAGCAGACTGTCTGATTTGTGCTGGACTTTCAGGAAGCTTTGTGAATTAAGAAGAGAAAAGCCCTCCTGCAAACACGCAAGACATCAGGATTACACAAAATCATCATTCTATCAGGATGCAGAGTAGAATCATCATGTCATGTTGTGTCTCTAACAGTATGTTTGGTTGTGCATGTACTCAAAATACAAAACCATAATATGAAATTTCAACATAACATGATAAATACGTTCATATACTAATTTAAATAGGTTTAATTTGTGGTTGTTATTACTGGACATAATCAGAAGAGGGCGCCACTAACATATTAACTTCGGTCATGTTCTGAAAGATAAAGGAACAAATGAAGAGTTTGGATCTAAAATGAGATAAATAATGTTTTTTCTTATGTCATCATGTTAGTGTTAGTTAGCTGTATTTGAGATGTCATGACTTAATCAAAACAAACCAACTGCAGTTTTAATTCATATTAATCGGAATGCACAATAAAAAACATGATTTTAAAACAATTGTTTTAAAATCTCATTTTGGAATCAAACTCTTCAAATATTAATCACACCTCTACAGCAGAGTCAATAAAACAAATACTTTAACTAGTATTACTAAATACAAAAATGTGGATTTCATTCAACTTTGACATAAACGCTATTTGGTCATTTGTCATTATTTCTTTTATATTCTCTAGTTGAGCATAAATCTTATACGTCGAGTCACTATAAAAGAAATATTAAAAAATTAAAGAAATTATTCCATGAGAACAGCATCTCATTGGATCTATTACATGAACATTTGAGTTCATGGCTTAACCTAAAAAAACCTCCCGAAAGCCTTTGAAACATTTTAAAGTGATTTTTCCTCTCTGCAAAAATGCTCAAAAAGGATGAGATTAAAAATATTGTCTTTGCATGTGAATTATCATATTAGCATCGCACGCCGTTTCACTTCTCATCCCCTCGACTCACACACTAAAAAACTATCTTAAGGAACACTTGTAAGACGATGTTGAAAGAGCTGATCAGATGATCAACATGTATCCATGACTGAACGCTGCTGTCTGATCCCACAATCACATAAAGCTGTGTGACGGACGGCCAGGCTGCATTTCTTGGTTCTACATAAAAGCTTAAAATGTGTCTCAATCTCAGACATGATCTCTGACACCGTGAAGAGCCGGTGAGTACTCTGTCCACCAGTCCAGGCTCAGGGTTTAGTGTTGGGTGCTTTTAGAGACGCTGCGATACTCTTGTTTTGGCAATCCCAAAGGGGCAGCAACACACCCAGCGGGTGAGGAAGGGGATTACGCTGTTCTTTCTGGCAGTAAAAAGAAATTCGGTCAAGCCCCCGTGATGATGGGCTCAGCGCGGGCCGCCGTATCGTGACCCTGCACTTACTGCCTTATGGGTAAAAGAGTGTTGGGGCTTTCAAAGCATACACAGACAGCATTTAAAAAAAGGCTATTATGTGTTTATATAATCTTACCAAAAGCTCCTGGCCTTTAGACACCAGCAGATGAGCAGAGTCCAAAATATTCAATTCCAGCTTCTCAGCGCTGTCACTGGAGTCAAAAATCTGAAAGAAACACAAGTTGTGATGGTTAGATTCAAAATTTATTATGATTCACACATATTGTTATTAGCAGTTGTTTAACAGTGCAGTCGAGTAATTTACTCAAATGTTGTCTTGTCTTAAATGGGTCATATGTCGCAAACACGTGTTTTTCTGTGTGTTTGGTGTGTTATAAGTTGCCAATGCATGTATTAGACACGTAAACTTGCACAAATGAAAGTGTGGGAACAACAGATGCATTCTATCTTAAAGCGAATTAAACGCCTGTTGTAACCACACCTCCACAAATCTACATCAGTTGGTGGTCTGATTTGACTAAGACCGCCCAAATGTATACACAAGTAAGGTTGTGTTGCTGTCAGTACAATTGAAGAGGAACCTGATGTTTCAAATATGGTCAGAGGTGTTACATTTCCTTCACTCTCTTGCAGTATTCCACCAATTACCACGCACTGGAGAACTGGCCAATCAGAGCACACCTCAGTTTTCAGAGAGGGGATTCAAACATGCACGGTGTGTGTAAAACACAGCAATTCTGAACCTTAAATCATGCAAACACATTGCATTAAATCTAAAATATAATATTTATTTTTGCGGTGTCATATGACTCCTTTAACTAGTCCTAGTTGAGAACTGACAAACTATTGGTGACAAACAAATGACCTTCCAATTCATCTTTACTGACAAGTGATCAAAGTTTTAACAAAATTCTACAAAATAAGTGCCATTTGTGTCCCTGTATACATGTGCACAATATGATTTTTACAACAGCTAAATAATAAGCAACTTTTTAGAGGTTTTCTTTATTTCAGATTTTACTTGATTGGAAAACTTTACTTTTACTACTTTTCTTTTTAAAGATGGGTAACATGCTATGACATGCATTGAGCGTGTTGAATATGCGGCTTCTCGTGCTTAACATGGTTGACTTGTTATAAAACGAGTTGGACGTATGATGTTGTATTAATGTGCTCGATACACTCCCCCAGCACTCCAAGTTTTTTATAAGTCTGGATCCCCGTTTTGTCACAGGGATTTTATTCCTTTTATTGGCCCTACTCCCGGAAAAGCACGCCCACAGCAAGGCGAAAGAAAGAGCTCGCCCACTCGCCAACCGACGAGCGATAAGAACACCAGCCTATCAAGACTGGCTTCGCTGCGTCAGCAGCTCCTGTTTTTCTGGAAATTATCGTACAGCTGTATCTCTCTTTTATAAATTTTATCAAACACACTTCCAAGATACGACGTATGCAATACTACAGCAATAAGCCCCAAGAAGCAGTCTGTTACAGTTCATTTTATAACAGCTAAGGGCTTTATAAACACCGCAGCTGTTATAAAATGCACTGTAACCGACTGCTTCGCGGGGCTTATTGCTTTTATATAATGTTTATTCCATATGCTTAGCAAGGTTTCATAAAATGATATTTAGGCTATGCGGTGCGGTCAGACGTTATATATCTGAGTATTTTATAACGGCTCAGAACTCCACTTAGCCAATCAGAATCAAGGACCAGAACTGACCGTTTTATAATACTGTATAGATTAATATGAGACTGGCAGAAACTGTGTGTTACCCCATCTTTAAAGTATTTCTTGAAGTTATAATTTATCACTTTATCTCATGGTTTATATTTGTCAGTAGGTAATATTAAAAGGTTTCTAGGTTTTTATAATAGTAAGTACTGATCATTCAATGTAATAAATTCTCTCCATAGCCTATGAATAGGCTTAAAACATCTTACTTTTCGTAGATTTACTATATACAGACATTTATCAAATATTGACACAATGATATTGAACTTTGTGATAACACAATTTGTTCAGACCTAAACATTCTATCAGAACTTGTACAATTCTTAAATAACTAACTTTGAACCAAATTATTAAATTGTTTCATAAAATAACCAACAAATACAATAATTTTAATTAACAGAATTTTCCGGACATAATTATAGTCAATCAAGTAACAAGTTTGAAGCTTCCGCCCAGGGGGGTTCCCGCCCTCTCACCTTCCACGCGCAGCCGCGACCTGAGGCCTTTACATTACCGTTTGGAAGAAAACGACCATAGCGTTTCAAGCTCCAAACACGCGTTGGAGTTGTCGCTGTTGTCGAAGTTTCATGGTCTAAAGTCTCAATTTCCATTTTTGTAATTATTTTAAAGTGTAATATTTCAAAATGTCGAAGTACAATAAGAGCTTGAGCGAGTAGAGGCTTGTAGTCGCGCACACAGACTGCGCATGCGTCATCACGATTTTACCGCTATACTGTTTTTTTGTTAACCTAAAGTTTAAAATTGATCACATCGTTTTAACAAATAATCCATCAATATTGATAATGCCTACACAAGTTCGCCAAATGCTGACAGGTGTCGCAAGTTTGTTTATCAGTAAGAAAGACGTTTTAGCTATTTCAATTTGTTATTGTTATATTTAATATAGATTTTACGAAGACATTTTCCAGGATTATCGCAACTCTATTATCGTTTCTATTGATAAATCAACTCTGCGTTGATGTGCAGCATCGTAAACTTAAACTAAATGGATATTTTGAGGAGACTCGCGTGAAGGGTTAGGTGTTGTGAACCTGAGTGGGGGGCGGGGCTTCCCCCGCCGCCTTCGCTTCTATGGCAACCTGATAGATCACATCAGCATCACCGGGAATATTTTCGGAGACGGGACCAGAGCTGCTCTGGACGGTGGTGATGTCGGCAGCTGCTGATGTGATTGACAGCCGGTAAGGATCTTGAGGGTCCGTGACCTCTCATATGTGATGCTGAGGAGCCTTCGGTCAGTATTTCTCCGATTTACAGGATTACAGAGCAACATGTTGCCTTGGAACTGGGGTGCAATGATGAAAACGGAGCCACTGGATCCGCGTGAGAGGGCATGTTTGGGTATCCTGACGGTCGGAGTGATGCTTCAGCGACACACAGGTGGGCTTTGATCCTCCGGACACGGATACAGAGGAGTCTGCGGGAATAATCACATCAGTAGCATCACCACACTGGATTCACGTGTCATTGAATTGATTTCGCCGCCGTTTCAATGTCATAATGGACAGGTTGCATTCGTCCATGCGTAAAAGGCTCTACAGTTTGCCACACCAAAAAGCTGCGATCATGGGTGATGCTGAAGACGCGGACGCGGACACCCGGAGGAAGAGTATCAGAATGAAGCCCCTGCCTTCTCCCACCTCGCCGGGGGGCACCGGAGACACCAAAAGCGCAGAGTCCGCGATCATGGAGACGGACATCGGGAGATCCGCCAAAACCAGCTCCAACGGGGACTGCCGGAGATTCCGAGGCAGCCTTTCGTCCATCACCGGTCGGCACCTCCACGACTCGGATGCAGCGGAGGAGAGGCGTCTGATCACGGACGGTGAGGTGACCCCGGGCGAGGAGAGCCCTCCTGGAGCCGCGGGCGGCGGCACACACGGCGGTGCCGGTGTCGGTCAGCAACAGGAGGGCAGCCCGGATCAGCCGGCGGGCTTTATAAAGCTGGAGGGCATCGATCAGATTTTACCGGACGAAGAGAGGTATTATCAAGCGGGCTTCATGCACAGGCAGTTGGGGGCGATGCTTCAGCCCGGGGTCAACAAGTTTTCTCTGCGGATGTTTGGCAGCGAGAAGGCGGTGGAGCGGGAACAGGAGCGCCTCAAGTCCGCTGGATACTGGATAATTCACCCATACAGTGATTTCAGGTAATTTATCATCTATGTTGTTCATATATAAACTTTTCATTCTACACCTGGTTGGATGACATGACCCCCAGAGAGTATTTCTCATATATGTGTGATCTGGTGAAAACGCTTTCAAATATTCTAGATGTTAATAATGTCAAAGAAGCAGTAATAACTGCATTAAACTGGATGTAGTGCATTAGCGTATAGGCTATATCTCATGAGAAATGGATTTTCTCACTTTCTTAATGATGAATTTTTTTAAATGAGTGTCTTGTTTAATTTGATATAGCTAACTTTTTAACGCATAAATGATCTATTTTATTCATTTTAACACTCCTATGTCACTTCAAATTGTCTGGCAAAAAAGTTTTGGTGGCTATTGTTGCGTGTTTGGAACTGCGTTTTTACAGCCATTTTGCGGATGATCTGCATCTGAGTAGAACTGGATTATCTGCTTGTATATGACAACATGTCCAGAGACACACTGACTCTCACTTTCTTTCTTTGGACGGCTGTGATTGGGTTCGGTTTACACAGTTATCATTCGTGATGCTGTGGGTCAATAGGGTTAACAGGAGACACGGCTGATGTTTGTCTTGTTTACCTGTTGATCCTGTGAGATGCTTTTATTCTTCTGGACATTATGATATTGGATAAAAGGATGAAGGCAGTGTTGGAAAGAACGGATATAATAAATGTTGTTTCATTCTGGTTTCTATGTGTGTGTGTGTGTGTATGTGGACATGTTTTTATATAGACCTAAACCTGAATGCATACCAACACATGGGGACTCGTGTCACCGTGGGACCAAAATTGAGGTCCCCATGGGCGAAAAAGCTTATAAATTGTACAGAACCATTTTAGTGTGTATGTGTGAGTGATTGTTTATGTTGACACAAGGACAAGATCTGTGGACTTTACATATTTATGTTTCTCTGAGATCGTATTGTGTTCTGATGCTTTAAACCAGTGTGCTGTGTATCATTTTTTTGACAAATCATGCCTTTTACAACAATAGTTTATGAGGCTTTAATAAACAGTTCAGTCCAAAATGAAAACGCTCTTTCATTTGTTTTAAATCTGTATGTGAGCCTTTCTTCAATGGAGCACAAAAGAAGATATTTTGAGAAATGTCGCGGTGGTTTTGTGTTCGTACAATGGGATTCAATGGAGTTCATCATCCACATTCTTCAAAATATCTTCTTTTGTGTTCTGCAAAAGAAAGAAGCTCATACAGGTTTGATGAGGCACCTGACACGATGATGAAAGAATGTTCATTTTTGTTCTGTATGGGTTAGAATGACATAAGGAAGTGTGAGTCATTACGCATAATGACAGGATTTTCTGCATCTTTAAACGTGTCGGATCACACATGTCACCCAGGCGTGCTGGTGAGCATCATGACCCGACACATTGTTACTGTGACTGGGATAATAATATCTGCGTCTCTTTCTCTGAACACAATAGAGTGAATTTCCAGCTCTGATTACAGGCCTTATCTTCTCCCTCATATACCTCCATAATTACCAGCGCAAGGTCACACGCAACAGCATCATTACACAAGATAAAGAACATCAGCGCATTCTTCACACGGAGGTCTGGGGATTCTCTTGTGCTCTTCCTAAACCTTGTCTTCTTGTTTACATTCCCGGATTAGCGAGGACATCCGTTGTTTTTGCTGAAATTATTTGTTGAGTAGGGTCTAGTCCTATCATTATTGTTTTTGTAGGGTATATCAGTGGACGTTTATAACGATACCTTCGAAAGCGTGTGCGTGCGTGTGATATTCACTTTTTTTTTATTTGCAGTCTTGTCTCACTTCCTGTCCCACATTTGTCCTGTAGTAATTTGTCAGCTGTAGACAGCATGATAACCCAAATGAAACTATTTTAACAAACGTATGTTAGTATGTGGCTAAACTAAAAATGCAATTCTCCTATAAGCATGAACTTGATTTTATCATATTTTATTAACTTCATTTTAATATGCAAACATAAGTTTGTAGAGGCTTTTTTAACGTCTTGTTTGACAAAATGCAAAATGGTCTCTAGTCACTTTGAATACAATTCTATGCAAAATGAATAAATAAAAGGACAAAAATAATAACATTTATATACAGTGCAGAAAGAAGCAAAACGTCCAAAAGGCTTATTTAAGCCTCCAGATCAGTATAGATTGCAAAAATAAGAAAAGTACATCGGCATGGAAAAGTTAACATGACTACAAACTAAAGAATACAATAAATAAGATTACAACAAATATAAATGTCCATTAGGAAAAATACAATTTAAAGGGACAGTTCACCCAAAAATGAAAATTCTATCATTTAATTTCATACCTGTAATTTCATACCTGTAATTTCATACCTGTATAAATGAAAGATATTTGGAAGAATGTCAGTCATTTTTAGTACTGGGACCTCATTGACCACCGCAGTAGGAGAATTAAATGGTAGTCAAAGGTGCCCGAGAACTCTTCATTTTTTTCTGAAATTCTTAAAAAAGATCTCATTATGTGTTCAACAGAATACAATATATTATTTTCCCTACTATGGTAGTGGATGATGTCCCAGAACTGAAAATCGCTAACCGTTTTAACAAATATCTTCTCTGTGTTCATTGGAACAAATACATTTATACACATATCGAAGGTGAGCTAATGATGACAGATTTTTCATTTTTGGATGAACTATCACTTTAAAAAAATAACAATCAAACAGTGGGTGAAATGGTGAGTTTTTAATTAGTATATAATTTGTATTAGCTTTACTTCCGGCATTCTGTGAGATATGTATAATTTATCACTTCTATATGTTCAGAATGAACTTTTCTTATGTCTTATGGAAGAGTCTTTGCGTCGTGAGCTTTCCTGCGCGGCCTTAAAAGGTTGTCTTGATAGGCAGCTGAGTAGTTTTAGGACAGAGATAATTCAGTACATCGTTCGTCAATGACATCATCACTCATTCCTCACAAAACACACTTGTGCTCACTACCCAAACGCTCGTGTGTCATTATCTTGTCATGCTCTTAAAGCACTTGAAGTGGACTGCGGTGCGTGTTGTTGAGCAGAGACAGATGCGGCCCTGACCTCCTCTCGTAACGGGAACTTTCATGTTTTAATTGCATCAGCGTGGCCGTGGCTTATGTTGGCTGTATTGTGTAATGGGGATGAAATTAGTGTTTTACCATACGCATGAAAATCAACCTCTGTTTAGCTGCACTTAAATCCACTGAACCTGCAATTAAAATCCTCAACGTCTTCATTCATCCGTACACTCAGAAAAACGGTATCGCTTCAGCTCTTGGACAAAACACACGGGGAAGATCTGATGATGGGCAGAGATTATAATGAGTGGGATCCGCTCTGGATCACACGCTCCATAAGAATCAGCAAAACACAGTGAAGGACGAATTAATCCAAATCATCTTCAGACATTTTGAATTGACATGAAGGAAAACGGGCACAGTGAAGAAGTTAATATTGGATTTGTTTCATCTTTAGTATGAACTGAGTGTGAATTATTTGACCGGATTGCATTTGTTTGTATAAGGTTTCCCTTAACAGGTGATGGGTGCAACTAGTTACTAAGTAATTAGTTAATGTAATGGCAGATATATATTGCGACTCACCGCTAATCATACTTGTCAAAATCGATACTGAAATTTGAAACATTTGAAAAAGCAACACTTGTCGAACTTTATCACTATAAATATACTTTATTATCATGAAATTACCTGAAAAGGTTTAAAGATAGAATATGAGCACTGGCATTTCCTGGAACTAATTGTTCTACTTCTGTTTCCCATATTGGGAGTTTCTGCGCAAATTGCCCTCTGGCTTTCGGATGTGGCGGCAAACGCCCAAAATTTTCAATTTATGGCGCATCATTTGTGCTTAATGCTTCATTCCTGTTTGGTTGGAACAAACAGTCAGAATCGCACGATATATCGCCCAGCCCTAAAAAGTAAAGTAGGGGATTACTCTTTATTTTTCTGTAATTGAATTACAGTTACTTTGGATGTAATTGAACTAAATACTGTGTAATATATACAATACTGGAATTGACATTAAGATTCAAAGTGTAACTATAAAATGCATGAATTAATGTGTCTTTCTCACATTTGTAATACTTTAGTCAGTTAATAACTGTATTTTAAGTAGTTATATATTATTTATTTGAATGAATTAAGAGTCGTTTCATGTCTATCCTTGAATCACTGAACTAAGCAAGGTTGATGTAGGATATAGAAAGTTATTAGTAAAAAGTCATTAAATACTTTTTGGAGAGAATAATTTGTACAGAAATCTAATAACGCTATTAAATATGTCATTAGTAACTAGTAATTCATTACTTTTTCAGATTAATTTACTCAACACTGGCCTTAACATTGCACATGACTGTTGTCTGAAATCGCATCTTTTATAATTTGTAACATTATTGAAGAATTCGCTAAAATTATTGAACACTAAAACAATGAATGATATATATAATAATTAGGGCTGTCAAACGATTAATCAGATCCAGAACAAAAGTTTGTGTGTACATAATATATATCTGTGCATATTCATTTTGTATTTATAAACACCAAACATACACATACTTGTCTATATATTTAGGAAATATTAAATTTATTAATTTATATTGACCAATAAATGAAATTCTAAATAAACTTTATTTAATTTATGTTTTATATTTTTTCAAATACATGCATTCATGTGTATGCGTTAATAAATACAAAATTAATATGCACTGTACACCGACATATATTATGTAAACACAAACTTTTTTTCTGAATGCAATTAATCATGATTAATTATTTGACAGCCCTATACAGGTAAGAAACATGTTATCTGTCATCTTGTGATTGTCATGTGACCCATGTGTACGTTCATCTTTGCCTACTTATAAGGAATCATTTTGAAGTAAGCCTTTCTGGACACACAGATGCTCTCTGTCTCATGTTGTCTCGACTGCTCTGAAAGTAAAGATTAAAGAACACTCGCTAGTGCTTTACATGAGTCCTTGTTACATACACGCTAATATAATTATCAATAGCAATAAAAAAAGATCTTGCCCACAAAATAATTCTAGATTAACTTCATGTTGCTCATTAGCATGAATCAGTATTCATTAATGTAATTTCTCTGCAGCAGACAGACACCCTCAACACGAGTGAAGAGCCGAATCTACAAGAACTAAATGAAATTATGTCTTGAGAGATCAGATAAAACTGAAATGTTTCATGCTGTGATTGAAAGTCTTTAATGGAAGCAAAAGCACATTTGTTATTTTCATGTTCGTCAGGTATTGTCTAACAAGATCTGTCTTGAAGGTCTGCAAGTTTTCTGAAAGCAAGAGAGGATTTAAATTTGAAGTGAATTCCAGTTTAAGCAGAAAATCTCCTAGTTTTTTTCATATCTTGTATTTACTTTATTCAACTTTAATTAAGTCTGTTATTCCACTGAGGAACGTCTCTGAGGTGAAGCTGATCTTTTCTGAGCGTCCTATAGTTTCTGGACTGAGAGGTTAATGAAATAACAGTCAGAAGATAATCCGAGAACAGTTTAAGGATGACGTGTGTCAATTAGTGTGCAGTCTATGTTGGATGTTAAAGGGACAGTTCACCCAAAAATTATGTTTAGCAGACCAAAGAAATTGACACAGGTTTTGGAGTAAATGATGACAGAATTGTCTTTTTTTGGTGAACTTTCCTTTAAACATTTAGTTTATAGCTTATGTGCAAAGACTATAAAGGTTTGGTCAAAAATCTTCTTTGTTTGAAAACTGGTGTCAAGTTTGTTTACGGTCTGATGTTTTGTGATAAATGGAGCAATCGTTAGAGTTTAATTTGATCTGATGTGTCTGTCAATTATTTTCATGTCTTTTGCCTGTCTCTCTACCAGTCTTACTTTGTCTTTCTCCCTTTTCTCGCTTTATTATCTTTTATTCGTCTTGGATAACCAGCCTCACGTCTCCCAAAAGGGACGTACCTCCACTCGGAGGAACGGAACGGATGTCATCTCTGTCTGCTTATTTTCTCTCTCTCTCCCTCTCTACTCCAGACCTCGCTGAATTCATTAAAGTAAAGTGGAGCTGCTTCAGAATACTGAATGCACATCAAGGTTTGATGTTCTACAGGTAGCTGCGCTAGAAAGCCTTTCTGGATCAAATGTTCTTTTGTTTCATTTGTGCATCACACAGTTAGTTTTATTCCTGCAGAAATGTTCCTCTTCATCTGTGATGTTGTACAGTGTGTTGATATATAAGTCAACTGTATGTGGCCCAAACTGGATGACATCTTTGAGAAATGTGTAGAGAGCAGCTTCCATACATGTGGTTTTTGTATGAGACGCTCTTTTTTGTGTCTGTCTGAATGAGAGACAGAGGGATGTGAGGCTCTGATAGAGAAATGAATGTAACACAATAAGATGACTGTTGTTTCGTCAATCAGTTAGAAGAACCTTTTAAACAGAGACATCATCTTTGTGTTTATATGTGTACTTGCAGAACCTGTAAATACGGTGTTTATAGTGTGATCGAAGGCAAAGAAGCTACATTTTGATGCTCTTGTGGACGGGTTTTAATGCGATTTAAAGCTGCAGTTTGTAACTTTTTTGTTTAAAAATAAAGAATCAGTTATAGTGCAAGTACATAAAAGATCAGAATTTAAAACTATCTTAAGACCTTATATATGTATATATATAGTAAAATATAATGTAATAATGATTTATACGTTGTCGAGTACAGCTGATTTTCAACATGTAGAGAACCTGCCATTTTATGTTTCAAACAGAAATGACGATAGAAAGTCAAAGGATAAAGATTACAGCTTTAAAATACTTTATTTAAACGTGATGTGCACCATTTTTTAAGATTTCTGATTTTCATATAATATATTTTTTTATTCAAGTCGATTGAGCTCTGTTGCCTTCAAAGAAAAGAGCTTTAGAGCTACAAAGAAAAGACCAAAATGGTCACCGAGTGGTCATAGGTGTGCATGCATACATTTTAAATTTTCTGTAAATCTGTAGTTGTAGTTCTGCAGATTTGTCAGTAACTTACAATTATAACCACACTTCACCCAAAAAATGAAAACTCTGTCATCATTTCCTCACCGTCGAGTTGTTTCAAATCTGTATTGGTTTCTACGTTCTGATGAACACAAAGAAAGATATTTGGAGGAATGCTTATAACCAAACAGATTGACCTGTTGAACACAAAAGAAGACATTTTGAAGAATGTAGGACAGCAAACAGTTCTGGGGCCCTTTTGACTACCTTTGTATTTTTTCCTACTTTGGGAGTCAATGGGTGGCAAAATCTGTCTGGTTTCTTCAAAATATCTTTCTCTGTGTCCATCCGAACATAGAAACGCATACAGATATGGAGCTACTCGAAGGTAAACATAATGATGACATCATTTTCATTTTTGGGTGAACTATCTCTTTATCACTTAAAACGTTAATCAAAATTAAAATACTTTGACTTTTGGTATTCAGTTAACTAACATAATTAAAACATGATTACAAAAAAGTTATCTAATTTTGGAAACAAACTATTCAATTTACTTTAAAGATCTTTGCACATACAGTCAGAAATTTCGTACACATTTTTCCGTATTTGGCGCTCGTTTGTACGGTGTGTTTGAATTGTCAAAACACCTCTCACATTGCTTTCTATGGATGCGAAAAACACATTTTTTTTATGACGGATGAAAATATCTGATACAGTGTGTAAATGTGATTGACACAACTTGAGGTCATATTCATTTTTGAACCTGTGCAAATTTCGGATGCAAATTTCGGACTCAATGTGCAATAAAATTTAAATCGGAAAATTTTGAATGGCGTTTGTGTGTATGGTGTCTCTGAATTGTAAAAAATGCTTGCTACGGATGCGAAAACACAGAAAATCGGACCCAGTTCGAATTTTTTTATGAAGGACGAAAATATCGGAGGCAGTGTGTAAATATTTAAGTCTTTTTTATATTAATTTTAAATCTGTTTAAATTATGCAGCACATTGATTAACTTCGGTATAATTAAATAGTGGTATGTATGGCATATTGATTTTTGAACGTGCGAAACTTTCGGACTCGTTGTGCAATGGACTTCAAACTCTGTAGTCAAAGTTCTTTTAAATGTTGCGTTTGCTGTGGCGCCTTCGAGTCCAACACACAAATCTGAAAAAGGTGATGAGTGAGCACCTGCCCCGCACCCCCGCTGCTGTAATTCACTGATGGTAAAGAAGGAATTATCCAGTGCCCTGGATGGACTGAAAGTGGGGTAATCACAAAGGCCAGCAGTATGAGGAGCACAGCACAGGGGATTATTACAACTCAATTTATTTAATGGAGGGACGCAGCAGTCATGCTTGAAGGGGAGGGACGGACGGATGGAGTGATTGAAATAATGCCGGCTCAATGACCCCGGCTCACTTACAGAGAGGTTACCAAACGGGCCGCACGCCAACACCGCCTCCGTGTCTGTCATAGTGCTGTCCTGAGCACTCTTTTTATATTTTATTTTTATTTAAGCTTATTTTATACAAAAACATAATTGAGGTTATTATTTGGATTATACAGCCCTGTTGTTGCATTATGACATACATTTTATCATGACAACTGAGCATGTTTTCTTCCAAACTCTCATAAATGATGTGTTATTTAAAATTGATATATGTTGTAAAATATTTCTCATGGTAGGCTAGTGTTTGCGGCATTTGCAATTAAATTATACATTTGGTATTTATCATTTTTATTGTACTAAGGTGATAATCTGTATAGTAATGAAAATCAAGTCAGCAGTGAAAACAAATTATATTTTTCCATTCCATTCCATTCTCTACCGCTTATCCGAACTACCTCGGGTCACGGGGAGCCTGCGCCTATCTCAGGAGTCATCGGGCATCAAGGCAGGATACACCCTGGATGGAGTACAAATTATATTTATTAATGTTAAATGTAAAGAAAACTTTACAGGACATTTGGGGAATGTGTTATGTAAGGATAATGAACAGGCAGCCGGTTGTTATTGCAGAGATAAGCCCAAACCTTGTGATCAGTACCCGACGCAAAACGGAGATGAAACTGCACATGAAATGTGAATAAGAAATATTTTATTCAATCATTTTTACAGAATGCAGACCTTTTTAGGGTTTTAGGTTAAGAAACAACCTTCAAATGTCGAACAGGCATTTTGGTTTAATCTTTTGTAAATATTATGTCATATACGTTATTAAATGATTTAATTTGTCAAAAAACCTGCGAAAATGATTTGCTGCATACGGGTTACCGTGTGTTATTAGTTTTGAGCAGTTGTTATCTGGGAATAACGAACCTGCAAATGTCGCGACTGGCCAATCAGAATCAAGCATTCCAACCAGCCGTGTAATCATTTTCTAATATCACAATGTAAAAAATGTATCAAATTTTTCACTATATAAATGATTTAGAATTTAATGACATTTTAGGGGATCAAATATTTATGACACATTTTTCTTGTGCTCTTAGAGAGACTTTTATGTGTCTGTCATGGAGTGAAATCTTCAGTGTCGCGACTTGCCAATCAGAATCAAGCATTCCAACCAGCCTTGTAATAATTGTCTAATATGACAATGTAAAAAATTTATCACATTTAAATTAACGTACATCTTATGACTACATAAATTATTTCATATTTTTAGGGGTTGAAATATTTACGAAACATGTTTCTTGAGCACTTAAAGGGACTTTTATGTGTCTGTCATGGAGTGTTAGCATTCAGAAACCTTCAGTCTCATGACACATTCATATGGAAATCACACGTGTTGTTCATTCATTTGTCACGATGTGGCCATTGTGCGTGTCTGTAAGATGCTGTGCTCTGAGGCTCAACAGAAAGATGATTGACAGCCGCTCTCAGAGTTCAGACAGCAGCAGATAAGAAGAGGAACTGGTGCTCACAGAGAGAGTCAAGCACATACTGTACTCATCATATCTGCTCCTGTCACCAAACATTCATTCTGACATCACTTACACATCATTGACACCCTTAATAAACTACCACAGGCTGTCATGATGCTTTATCATACAAACCCATGCATCTCTTCACTGATGATGCTGGAACCTTCAAAGACATCCAACTTTTTTTGTTGTCGATGTTTTTCAAGGGACAAGCTTCACTGGCTTTGTCGTCTTCTTTCTTCTTTATTTGTTTACATTTTTTGTAAGAGTGCGTTTGAAACAAATATGTTTAGAGTGACAGGATTTTTCTATACCTCTCTTTCTGTTGTTTCTGGTCAAGTTTCGCCTTCAGCTTGTCAGACCAAATTGACTCCATTAGTTTGTGTTACAATGGAAAGGAAAAGTATTTTTACCAGCTCTTGTCTCAGATAGAGACACAAACACACACACTCACGGACGCTTGATTGTGTCCGTCACAATCAGCGACTGTTATCTGTGATGGGAACCTGTGTAAGAAACACACACGCTCAAGTTAAGATAATGAAAGAGAGAGAGAGATATTTAATGAGTTCTGCATGACTCTTCTCTGAGGGGAAATCAGATTCAGGTTTTTAGTTATATCATTACTTTACAAATGAATGTTTTAAAGGAACAGTATCACACATGAAACGTATGGTAGACACACACACACACACACACACACACAGATGTGTTCAAAGTGTTCAGGATCTCCTGCAA
>CM056461.1:968416-970916 GCA_029783895.1 Triplophysa bombifrons
GGATTCTCTCGTTCCTTTGAACAATTCCAATTACTGTCAGCGATTTCTCTTGGTGTGTGTGTGACAGTTGTGTGTAATTCCCCCTGTAATTAATGTTGATTCAGGAACGCCGCGATTAGTCCACAAATAGCTGAATAATCCTGCTGAAAGAGAAGATAATAAACACACAGAACCATGAGCAAATCTCCACAAACACCAGAAACCAAACTGCTTTTCTTCTGTTTTGAATGATTTCTTACATCCGACATGGATTTTTTTGGGCTTCTTAAACTCAGGAGGATGAACAAAACAGAAGTAGTGATGCACGAAAAATGATCGCCCATAAATTATGAATGATTTCCTCTAGTGGAACCAACTTTTTGTAGGCTAACCCGGATATAAGCGCCGCGCTGGCTCCCTCGACAGAAAACATTTTTCCCAAAGACTTTAGGGAGATGGCAAAACATAAGCTCTGTGATTAACAATGAAGGTTTATTATGTTTACACGTTTTGTCTATAAAGACCGTCTTTACAAATTAAAACCACATTTGTTACTTTTGAAGCTAAAATACAATCAGCAGAAGATAAAATCTAACACGATGTGTCCATGTTGCATTATTTGTGAGCTTTATATGCACCATAACGTCCCCGCCAAAGGAAGTAGTGGCTTTTAGCAACTTGTTAACAAACGCCGTTTTTAAGACACAGTAAGCCTTTAAGTATCACAAGCAGGTTATAACCGGTGTGTTTTATGTCATAGAATGAAAAGTGAAAATATTAAGAATCTTTTTGTTGACCAAAGACCTTATTTAGGACGATTTACCAAAAACACATTCCAAAAACCCATAGACTTTGGTGCGATGGAACAGGAAGTCCTAAAATGGTAACTCGTTTTGCATACAAAATACCTAATTTCTAAGCCTCCTTATTAGCAACACATTATTGATGTGTTATGTAGATATTCATCAATGTGTACGTTATGGGAACAAAAGCATATTGTTTGAAGCCGACTGCTGTCTGAATGCTTTGTGTCTCGTGGCTATTGAGAACACCTTTCTGTGTTGTTCTGGAAAATCATCTTTAATTTGTTTATTAAATAAACATTATACCAGAAAGGTTAAAAAGTTAATTAAATCATTCATTAGTGTTAAGTAGACTTGTTACCAGAGTCATTATAGTTTTGATTTTAGCTTTATTTAGTTTTATTAATATTTTAAACTAGCTTTTATTTTTAGAACTGTTATTTTTTATGTTTATTTTAATTTAAGTTTTATCAATTTTGATATATGCTTTTATCATTTTATAATTTATGTATTATTATTATTTTGCTGCTATATAATATTAATTTATTTCTATTTTAGTTTTATTTGAGTTTTTATTCATTATTATAATTTTAGTTCTTTAAACTTATTTCAGTTTATTGTTGAGGCAACATTTCAAAGTTTTTCCAAAAAAATGGAGGTGAATATTTTATTTGATTTCAATGAAGTCGTTTCAAAAGTTTTAATTGTAGTAAACTAAAATAACCTTGCTTGGTGAATGCAAAAAGGGCTGAAAAAAAAGAAAATCTCAGAAAATGTTATATTAAGATTTACATAATGTATATTGGCCAATATATTGGTTATCGGCTTCCAATGTTCAAGAATTATCGCTATCGGCCCGAAATAACATATCTGTGCATCCCTAAACAGAAGCAGACGACCTTCTCTCCATGCTGTCTATAGAGCCCTGAGGAAATATCACCCTACATCACACACAACACACACACACGAGAGAGGTCGAGCTGCATGCATTAAACTTTAGTGAAATTCAGCAACATGAAGTTGTGATTGTTATTCGTGTCTGGACTGGAATGTGTTCTACTTACCATTTATAAGCTAAAGTTCACTGAACAATTTTTTTATGATTTTCAGAATAATGTCCTCTGTCGGAGCAGTGCATGCTCGCATTTACAAACTGAATAAATAAAGAATGTGTGATGTTTTATATGCTGAAACGTGTCATTAGAAGTGCTGCGCTGTGTTTATTGAGTAAAGCAGACGTCTGGTTCTCTCTCCAGGTTTTACTGGGATCTGACCATGCTGCTGCTGATGGTGGGAAATCTGATCATCATTCCCGTGGGCATCACGTTCTTCAAAGACGAGCACACGCCTCCGTGGATCGTGTTCAACGTCGTCTCTGACACCTTCTTTCTCTTGGACCTGGTGCTGAACTTCCGAACCGGGATCGTGAAGGAGGACAACACTGAGATCATTCTGGAGCCTCAGCAGATTAAAATCAAATATCTACGCTCGTGGTTTGTGGTGGACTTCATCTCCTCCATCCCCGTGGACTACATCTTCCTCATCGTGGAGACGCGGATCGATTCGGATTTCTACAAGACAGCGCGCGCCCTGCGGATCGTACGCTTCACGAAGATCCTCAGCCTGCTCAGACTGCTGCGGCTCTCACGATTGATACGCTACATTCACCAGTGGGAGGAGGTGAGAAGAAAACACCAATCACATAGTACACGATGAAT